>VDFB02000020.1:40484620-40530984 GCA_007258455.2 Sequoia sempervirens
TTTAATTCATTTTCTTCTCTTTCCTCATGTCAAATCCTCCATAACTCTCTTTAATCCAGATTAACTTAATTAATCTATTATTAGGATGTGCACACCCCTAATCATTATTAGGTTCACATCCTCTATTATCTCCCACTTGCCTCTAGTCTGTCATTAACCTACCCAACCCTGTATTTGCACAACCTTAATCACCTAATTATGCTAACCTAATCTCCATGTCATTTATGGCATGTGTCCTTAGTCAACCAACATTAAATGCTTTCTCTATTTGGAGAAGGCAACCCATTCCCTATGTGAATTTTTAATTCACAGTTATTCATTCACTGCCTTTTAAGGAATTTTAAATTCCTTCTCCCATCCCCATGAGAATTTGTTTCAAATTTTTAATTCCTCACATGTCCTCTCAAGCACGTGGACAAGGACCTCCTTTATGAGGAGATATTGTCCCTTCCCAAGGTACAACCTAGTACCTCCATTTCATCTCCACCTCATCACTTCCCTTCCAACTCACTTGCCACATTTCAACATGTGAGGGCTTCTGAGTTCCCAATTCACCGTAGCCATTGATCTTTTCCATCATGGCTTAATCATGACCCTCCATTGCTTTAGAGGAACCTCTCCTAAAAATAGTGGAAATGTCTCCATTTTCACTATCCAGAATCACCAAGCACTCACACTTAGCAATCTTCAAGCCATCACTTAGCATCCACCATTGTTGCAACATTTTGAGCTTACATATTGCATCTAATTACATACCCATTTTCATCACTAGAATCACCATCACTTTAGCATTATTTCAAGCACTATTTTGAGCTATTTTTCTAACAAGGAGCATACATTTTCAAGCATCCAAAGGGCCAACCAAAATCAACAATCTAAACAAGGTAAAATTGTTCTTTGTTTCTTTTGTTTTGTTTAGATTCAACTAGGCCTAATCTGATTGTTTGTTTTTTGTTTTATTTTGTTTCATTAGTTAAGTTTTGTATCTTAGACTAGGAATTTCACACAGCACACATTTTCTAGCACGCCTAGTGGGACCCACGTCGTGGGTCTATTTTACTTCTGCTTGTTTGAATTTTTGCAAGTTTAGACTTCGCACGCAAGAGAAAACATACCCACAATGGATGAGTTTTCTTGATACAAAGGCGAAAGTGCTTTGAAGATAGGTGAAGGCATTTCCTCCCTTCCATCAAAGAGGAAAAATTGCAACCTCTGATCCCAACTACCAAATCATAGAGGCGGATATGCTTGTATGGTTAGGAAGGGGTGAACTTTCTCAACAAAAGGGTGAATCCAAGTCAAGCACAGAGGTCAAAGAAAATACGCCTTTTCATCCAAGGGGTAAAAATGATCCCACCTTTTCCATTAGACAAGAAATCATGATTCATCAACAAGGGTGAACTCATCTCACATGGAGGAAAATTTGTGGTAATCCAAAACCTTTAGTTTTCCAATTTGAGCTATAATTTGATTTTAGTTTCGAGTACTAATCAGTTGACTTTTCTATTGGTGATTATGGCATTTTACTAACATTTTCTCAGCAAATCACTTGTCCAAGACCAATGGTGAAAACTACTAATTCATTTTCTACAAGATGATCAGTCGAAGAATCTTAGTGTAGATCTGTCTGTGTGTCTTTTTTCTCACTAATTTAGGCACATGTAGATTAATTAAACAGTCAATTAACTTTTTTGTTGTGTTTGGGAGCGAATTTTTGATGTATCCACTCCCCTTGTACCTTTTCAGTGATCTTGGGTGATGATAAATCATAGTTTTTTCTAGTCAAGTCTATTCTACCTAGGAAGTGCCAGTGCATCTAAGCTCTCCCCTTGTGCTACGTGTGAGCCTAGGGACTAGCCGAAATGTCTAGTATTTTCTTCCTTTAGTCGGACCTGCTTGGGGTTTCATCACCCAGGGGAAGATTCCAACCACGTGTTACTAGTGGGGTATATATAAGGGGGAGAAATAAAGTTGTATCCCAATCCAGTCATGTGTTTAGTGAAGCATCAAAGCTAGGGTGATACCTACATAATATGTGCAGGGCTGGTCCAAGCTTTCAGTACCTCACTTGGGCTCCTGATTCATGCTTGTGATGGGTTGTTGTTCATAATTGTTCATCACGTACCTTAGTGTATATCAAGGATGCATGAGATAGTCTTGTTGAGCCTAGATAGAGACATGTGTTTTAGCCACAACTTGATGTAGTGCAGGGGATGCACACCATCCCCCGAAATTACTCACCACATACCCCCTTGGGTTGAGATTAAAATATTCATGGTGGAATATGATAGTCTCTGAGAGAGAGCATGAAGGTGAGCCTGTGGCGTCTATTGATGACCCTGTGCCATTAAATCACTAGTTATCTGCCTTTGTAAGAAAGGGTGATCCAAAGAACCACCCCGGTATCATAGAGTATTAACCTTAGGGTGTCCCCTCATGATGGTGGGCCTACATCAAGTTTGTAAACCCTTATCACTAATTTTTAGGATTGTGCTACCTAGAGTGTCTTCTTTGTGTGATACTAGTGCTTGTCATCAGTTCGATTCAGTCTAACCTTTCTTCCTATTTTTTTTCATGTTTTTGTTCTTTTCCATAGTCTTTCCTTGCCCTCAGTGGTGAGTTTTCTTCTCACAGGGGTGAACTTGGATTGTGGATAGGCAATCCTACCTTGAAAGGGGCATTTTTGTGTCCTAAGTTTAGTCTAGGTCATCCTTTAGGTGAATTCATCCTTGTCAAGGGAAAATTTTCTTTAGGTTCCCTTAGTTAGGCAACCCCATGTCTGACTGTTCCTTGAATAGGTGATCCTGACTATTCCTTAGGTGAGCCTGTATCCAGTCTATGTCACCCAAGTCCTCTTGTTCCCTTCGAACATGTGATCCTACCAAACCTTTTGGGTGATTCTCTCTGATCTGTGTCATCTGAGTCTGCTTGTTCCCTTACAATAAGCAATCTTGTCATCCTTTTAGGTGAATATGTGTCTTATGTTCTATGTCTTCCACATCTGTACAACCCTTAGAATAGGAGAACCTACTATCCACAGGGGCGCACCTATGTCCATCCATACCATCCCTGTCCATACAATTCAAGACATAGGAAATTCCGTTCAACCCATAGGCGATCCTATTATAGGTGTTTCCATTAGCGTCCATGCATCTTAAGATAGGGGTGATCTTGATCCTTAGATAGGTGATTTTGCACATTGTGTCCACTTGTTTCCTTTTTACATCTCAAGATATGGGCGATCTTGATCCTTGGATAGGAAATTTTTTGCAACGTGTCTACCTATTTCCTTTTCACATCTCAAGAAAGAGGCGATCCTGATATTTAGATAGGAAATTTTGTGTCCCTTGTCCACCTATTTCTTTTTGACATCTCAAGATATAGGCAATCTTGAGTCCTAGATAGAGGTGATCTTGTCGAACATAGAGGAAATTTTTCTATCCTTTAGATAGGTGATCCTATCACCTAGAGGAAAAAAATTGTGTGACACAAAGTCGAATGTGCTTCCCATACAAAACTCCTGAGAGTTAATCCTTTGGACCACTAAAGGCCTGTTATTTTCCAAGATTGTTCTTGCTATCTAATTTTTTTTTATCATCATCCATCTACCAATAATCATCATTTTAGTACATTTGCATTTCTCAAAGGTCATCGAATCCTCAATTAAATCATATAGGTTCATCATAGGAAATCCATAGATTGCATATCTATCATCGGTTCATCCATTTGAATCTCTTAGGCTTCACTTTAGGGGATTTTATCTGAATAGGCTTAGGTGTCTGATCCTGATTGTCATCATTCACACTTTCATAGGAATGTTATATGTCCTAAGTTAGTAATCATCCATGACCCAATCAATCTACTTCCATCTTGAGGTGGATTCAGTGTCGTAATCATCCTTTTTATAATCCAATTTGATCATCAACATCATAGTCATCTATTCAAGCCCATGAACTTGGCTTAGAGTCATCATTCCAATCTAGTCAATCAACCTAATTGAATCAAATCCGATCATTCATCCAAATCATCCCATCCAATCATTCCATCAATCAATCACCCAATTAATCATCTAATCGAGTCAAACCTTTAGTCATCATTTAGGTCATCATTCACATGCATCTTATGGAGTAGTGTCATCCTAGTCACCTCGTCGTTTTGCATTTTCATGCTCATTTCCACCCCATCGCAAGCAAAGAAACTCTTGGCAGAACAATAGTCCCAAGGTCCTCAACCTCAAATTCCTCAAGACCAACCCACCAACGGTGATGCATCGCAATCTAAAACTGAGGTTCATACCCAATCTCCTCCTAACAAAAACATGGTCAACCAACATGAGGTCATAGTCGATGAATACCTCAATAATCCCACTAATGTCCAAATGACAGATCATCTTTTTACTGAGTGTGGGGATAAAATCCTTGCCACATTACTCCTTAAAGGTATCAAGTCGTCATCGGGTTTTGACTTATCAAAATATGTCAACATTACACCTCCTACACCCCCTGTGCCGCAGGATCCTCAAAACTCTTAGAATGATCAAGGCAATTGATATGTCCTCCAAGGTCCATCACAAGAGGTTTGGTATCAACTTGTATTTGGCAATGTTGTGTTTTATCAAGTAATACCCCTTTTACCACCTCCTTGAGTTCCAATTTTAGTTATGGGAGCACTGCCTACTCCTAACAATCCCTAAGGCCCCCATCCTAATAATCCTCTTATTCTTGGTATGCCACAAGGTCTTCCTAACATTCCAAGCTTGAATATCCCACAAGGTTCAACCCCCATACCATCTACACCACCTCTTTTTCCAAATCAATTGAGTCAGTTATCAGGGAATACTGGGGGCAATCCTTTCATTGTGCCACCTCCACCTCCTGGATCTACACCTACACCAAGCTTACCACCACCTCCATTCACATCTCAACAACCGCCTCAAGGCAATATCCCATCCTTACATCAACCACAAGGAAATCCATAATAGCCACCATCACAACCACCTCATTAACAACCACAACAACATGCCCAAATTCCCTCATAGCCCCTACATCACATGCAAATCCTGTCACAACAACAGTAGCCACCCTTGCATCAGCAACAGGGTAATCCATCACAAACTCCTCATCAATCACAAGTCCCTCATCAAAAAATATCACAATAAATCCCATCTTATCAACAACCGTAGATCCCTTAGCAACCCAAAATTCCATCTTGGCATCCTTATCAACAACCACCATCTTACCAACAACCCCCTCAACATTCGCAAATCCTGATGCAATCACAACAATCCTTCCAACAAATCCTAGGAAACCCTACTGCCCAATACCTCTACCACCCTCAAAGCACCTATTATGCACAACCTACCCCATCCAATCCTAACCCCAATTATCCTTACCATAATCCTCAGCAACCTCAACAACAACCATCCTATGTTAATCCACAACAATCCTACTAGTAGTCACCTTATACAAATCCCTAGCAATCGTAACAAAATATCCACTATCAATAGTCCAATCTGTGACAACCTTCATATGCTTCCCAACAACATCCATCGTATCAGTAAGGCACCTCTTCTTCATATTACCAAGCACCTCCATCATATCAAGCCCCACCATCATATCAACCATCTTATGTCAATCCCCAATCCACATAACCTAGTCAACATTAATAAACCCTTCATATCTACCTCTACCATCACATGATCAAGCCAGATCCCAACCTGATCTTCATCATATCAGCAATATTCCCCATACAATCAGTCCAACCTGACCAATCCTCCTCCATCAACACCTACCAATAAGGAGTGGGAAGAGATAAAATTTTCCCTAAAGGACTTGCAAGCAGGGACATGCAAAAATTCTTTCAAATTTGAAGAGATTTTTCCTTACCCATTTGATTCATTGATCTCACTTGTCCCCTTTCCTAAGCACTTTGAAATGCTAAAGTTTAATAAATATAAAGGAAAGAGTGGCCCAAGAAACCACCTACAGGCATTTTACACACATTTCCAAGAAGTCCTGCACAATGACAATGATCTCTTACAATTATTCTCTAGGATTCTAACATAGATAGCTCTAGACTGGTTCATGGGTCTTCAAAAGGGGTCAATCTCTTCTTTCATGGATTTTTTAGAGAAATTCATTGCACAATTCTCCTTCAACTTGGAGAAAGATATTGATACCTTAGATCTTCTAAAAGAAAAACATGAGGGAGAAAATTTTGCAAGCTACCTACAAAGGTGGCATGCCTTGTTTAGCCAATTAATATCCCATCTCAGTGAAAAGGACATGGTTACCATCTTCATTTTCAATGCCCATCCTGACATGGCCTATAATATTAATCTTCATTGTATTACCACCTTTTCAGACATCATAGAAAAGGGCACTACCATTGAGAGGGCCCTTATTGCCAATGGAAAAATCACAATCTATAAATCAAATAAAGATAATTCATCAGGATATAAGTCCCGCTACTGTAACAAAAACAAAAAAATTTCAATGATGGTGTCATTGATACCAAGAATGTCCAAGTAGCCAACACCTCATAGAGATCACAATATGTCCCTAATCAATAATTGTTCACCAATGTCATATCTATACTACATGCTACACCTCGTCCTCCTCAACAGTCCAATCAAAACAATCAAGGGAACAATAAACACTCATTCACTCCTTTGGGAGAACCCTTAAGTGTTGTTTTCAATAGGTTGCTACAAGCGAGCTATCTGATTTACCGATCCTTTGACGATTCAAAACAAAAACCTATACCCAATATTGAGGTGATATAATAGTGTATGCAAATCAAGAAACATGATTCAATGCTAAGCTCCAAATATATCAAAAAGTTTTCCCCAAGCACAATCAGGGTGCCAGTACCTCCAATGCTAATCTCGGGTCCAACAATAGCAATAACAAAAACAACAACATGAATAACATTAGCTATAAGAATGGACCTTACAACTATGATGCCATTATTACATGCATTACTCAAGAATTACCATGCATATCCATGATTCTTGTCAAGGGTAAAGACCCTCAATATATTGTCACTACACAACGCACCTGCATATCTATTCTTGGGCCTTCCACATCATCTCAGCCAGCTCCTAGGAACACCTAATACAATATTCTTGATCATCTTAGAAATACTCCCACTTAAATATTCATCTTGGATTTTCTTAAGTCTTCCCCCATACATCAAGAGATCCTAAAAAAATCTCTCTACGACACACATGTACCTAATGATATAGATACTACACAATTTTAAGATTTACTAGAACATTTTTCACCCACATATTATCTGGGCTTTAGTTAAAATGGTATGTCATCAATTGATTCATCCCATGAGCATGCCCTTCACAATGAAGTCCTTGTAGCTGACATAAAGTGAAAAGGGTCCTGGTAGATAATGGATCCACCCTTAACCTCTATACACTAATGTCCATAAAACAGGTAGGGTATACCCATGTTGACTTGAATAATCAAGTTATCACCATCAAAGCTTATGACAACACAAAAAGGGATTCTTAAGACATTATTTGTCTTCCTATTCAAGCTGGACCCATTGTGTAGTACACCACAAGCCACATCCTTGATATGGACCTTCCATACAACCTTCTCCTTGGACACCCATGGATCCATGCAATGCAAGCTATTCCATCCACTAATCATCATTATCTAAAGTTCCCATAAAATGGGATGGAAGTAACCATACATGTTGATCCTCAACCATTTGAGTATTGTCATGCTCTAAAAGTTTCCTTTCCCCAATCACAACATTGTCCAGGAGTTGAAGTAGGGGCACCTCAGGCATCATCTTCTAATTCATCTTCCAACTCATCATCTACTACATCATCCATTCCATCCAAAACATCTAAATCCACCATTACAAAAGTCCAGATCATCGATAAATGCTATGGGGAGTATGAGATGCACACAACTTTCATGTGACAACCATGCCACCATCTCCTCACACATATGGTCAACCTTCTCAGTCTACAAAGAAGGGGGAAGAGAAGAAAAAACTCTCAACTCTAAGAACATGGGTTCTACCACCTTCCAGTCTATAATAAAATAGAAAGATCAACCAGATGATGATATTAGTCAGTGGATATATAGGTAAGAACCGAAGACTTTTCCCCCTCTTATTGAATATTTCCAAGATACTTATCCTCGTGCATCAAAGTTAGCTAAAAAATACAATTATCAATGGGGAGGCCTTGGCATAGAAGAACATGGTAGATTTTAGCCTATTGAGACACCCATACGACCCAAACATGTAGGCTTAGGCTATAACAATAAGAAGGTCCCGCACCATCCATGAGTACTTTGAATAATGGCAATGCTTATAATGATTTCCTTAAGGACATACCCAAGGAAGAAGCCATCATACTCGCTTATGATGATGTTGATCTCCCTTCCCTATTTGACACTACATCCATCCTCACCATTAGCCATTCCATTTGTCACCCCGAGCTTAGTGATTGGCATCTATGAGGTAGTGCACCTATTGACACATTCCCTTCAGTGGACACTTACATACGTCTCATGGGATTGGGGGAAGATGAACACCCTAACCGCAAAAGTAAAAAAGAAGGAAAATAAAAAAGGGCCATCTAGTGAAAACCTCTCTGAGGCACTACTGACTTGTCAAATGTAAAAACAAAGGGTGTATCTAATAGTGAAAACCTTGATGAGGCACTGGAGGATAGGGATGATCATCTTCCCCTTATAGGAGCTCACTTGTTTGAACAATCTTCCATCTTGATCAAAGAGACACAAGAAGTCAATTTGGGAATAGAAGAGGAGCCTAAGATCACCTATGTAGCCAAATCATTGTCAGAGGAAGAATATCCCATCATTGTTGACTTGCAAAAAGAAGGAATCATCAACTTCGCATGGACCTATTCAGACATGCCAAGGTTAGATCCCGCATTGGTTGTGCACTATTTGGACATTCATTTGGATGCTAAACCTTTTAAATAGAAGCTAAGAAAAATGAATCCCCAAGTGGCTTTGCTCATCAAGAAAGAAATGGAAAAATTGTTAGAGACTAGGTTCATAAAATCTATTGAATACTTTGAATAGATATCCAACATAGTACCTGTGGCCAAACCAAATGGGAATATAAGAATCTACACATACTTTTTGGATATCAATAAAGTGTTCCCAAAAGATGATTTTCCTCTTCCAAACATTGACATGGTAGATCTTACACCAGGACATGAGATGTTATCCCTCATGGATGGATTTTCCATCTACAATCAAATTAGAATCACACTAGAGGATTAGCATAAAACTTCCTTCACCACTCCTTGGGAAACCTTCTACTACAATTCCATGCCTTTTGGTCTCAATAATGTAGGGTAAACCTACCAACATGTGACGGCCATCATCTCCCATGACCTTATCCACATTATCATGGAAGATTGTGTTGATGACCTCTTAGGAAAATAAAAAACATGAGAAGAGCATCCTATGATCCTAAAGAAAATATTTGAGTGGCTAGAGCAATATAAGCTACATTTGAATCCAAAAAAGTCTGTCTAGGGTCACATATGAAAAATTATTAGGCTTCATCATCTCCAAAAGGGGTATTCAAGTAGATACATCCAAATTCAAAGCGATAATGGAAATGCCCCCCCCCATGCAATCTAAAGCAATTAAGGAGTCTTAAAGGAAAGCTACAGTCCATTAGGTGATTCATATCCCGACTTGCTAAAAAGTGTCAATCACTCACCCATCTACTATGTAAAGACATCACTTTCAAGTGGGATCTAGAGTGTCAGCATGGATTTGACAAGATTAAGGAGTACTTCACTCACCCACCTATTATGATGCCCCTCATTTGAGAAAAACCACTTATGTTGTATATCTTAACTACACTGATTGTATTGGAGGCATTATTAGCACAACATGATGAGTTCTCCAAGGAATATTCAATCTATTACATCATCAGAACACTTTTGGGTTATGATTTCAACTATTCACCTATGGAAAAAGCTTGCCTGGTAGTGGTCTTCAGTTGACAAAGGCTTCATCATTACATGCTCAATCATCCCATCAAGCTAATCTCAAAATTTTACCCACTCAAGTACCTGTTATCCAAAACTTCTTTGACTGACTGCATGGCTAGGTGGGTTATGTTACTAAGCGAGTTTGACATTGAGTACATGGACCGAAAGAAAATCAAGGGATAGGTGATAGCGGATCAGTTGGTTGATGCTCCTTTTCTCATGCATATCCATTAGTAGTAGAGTTTCCTAATGAAGGGGTCCTTACAGTTACAGAAATAGATAGATGGATGCTCTACTTTGATGGGTCATATACGCATAAGGGGCCTGGTGCAGGTGTTCTATTCGTCACTCCTCAAGATGACTACATCCCAAAGTCATTCTAGTTAGCATTCCTGTGCACCAACAATATTGTTGAGTGCAAATATTTAATCCTTGGCCTTATAATTTCCATCCAATGGAATATCACTCACCTCTGTGTCTTTGGCAATTCACAACTCATTATCAAATAGGTCAATGACAAGTTCCAGACTAAAGATGATAAGTTGTTTCTATACAAAAGCATGGCAGATGACTTTAAGAAGTATTTCACCTACATCCAATTTGAGTAGATTCCCAGAGTCCATAACAAAGTACAAATGGAATGGCTATGATTGGTTCCCTCATTGACATGCCCAAAGATAGAATGGATTGTGAGTTTCTTGTTGAGCAACTTTTAATCCCTGCATACGATATACCTGGCAACGAGATGGTGTTTGATATTTGTAGGTCCTGATTCACCCTAGCACCATGACATTTATGCCTACCTCCATGACAATATTCTACCATCTAACCTCACCCACAATCAATGTAAATTATTCATACAATTTACTTCCCACTATACCATAGTAGGAGATACACTTTATTGAAGAGGGTATGATGGAACTCTTCTTCAATGTCTTAATGAGTCAAAATGTTGCATTGCATTAAATGAGGTACATAGTTATGGTCGTGGGTCCCATTCCAATGGCATGGCCTAAGAAAAAATCATTCTCAGAGCTAGATATTATTGGCCTACTATGGAGCATGACTCTTGTGAGTTCGTGAAGAAATGTATACCTTGCTAACAACATGTAGATTTAATCCATGCTCCTACACAAGATTTGTAGCCTATCATAGCACCATGGCCTTTTTCTCAATGGGGTTTTGACTTGATCAGCAAGATTTACCCTCCATCATTTGATGACCATACTTTCATCATCACAGTCATTGAATACTTTACCAAGTGGGTGGAAGCAATTCCACTCTCTCAAATCCGGGTATTCAAATATCCAAATTCATCCTTTTCCATATTCTCTGCAAATATGGAATCCCTTCCACCACCATCACCAATAATGGAAATCCCTTCAAAAATCAGTTTATGAATCACCTTTGTGAGACATATCATGTCTAACATTGTTGGTCCACACCCTATTACCCACAAGATAATGGTCAAGTGAAGGCAACCAACAAGACCCTCATTAAAATCCTCAAAAAGGTCATAAATAATACTGGCCAAGATTGGAACCTCCATCTCCATCCTGCCCTTTGTGCATATCGTACCTCCATCTGCACTCCCAATGGTGCCATCCCATACTCTCTTGTATATGGTTCCAACACAATCTTGTCAATCAAATTCAAGATACCATCGCTCTGAATCTCTCTAAAGAATCTCATCAGTGATGAAGATGCTTGGGTTGCACGCTTAAGTTAGCTTGAACTTCTGGATGAAAAATGCATCAAGGCATACAATCACCTTCAAGCATATCAACATTGTCTTAGGAGGAACTACAACAAGAAGGTTTTTCGTCATCAATTCAACATTTCTGATTTGGTCTTTAAAGAAAACCAATGTACCCAACAAGATAGAGAAAAGAACGGAAAGCTTGAACCAAATTGGTTCAGTCCATATGTTGTCACAACAAAATACGGTTTTGGAGCATATAGGCTTGCTTGCAAAACCTGAAGGAGAGCCCTTGGAGGATCCTCTCGACATCATGCATATAAAGCAATTCTATACCTAAGTCAATTGGGTTATCCTACTTACAAAAATCCAAAAAGGTAAAAAATCTAGAAGAACACAAAAAAAAAAAAAAAATCAAAAAATAGTAAAGAGAAATAATCAATCCTATGGTGAAAACCACCCTTGGTGGTGCCCTGGATAAGTACGTTTGGTGAAAATATAGAAATAGGTGTCATTCATAGAGGGCTTAATCATTATCTATCTTGTGTTCTAGTCACTTTATGCTTCCATCCATCCTATCCGCTTATCTTGTCCTTACATCATATCGGTCCCATCCTCCCATTGCCATCCCAGTATCTATCACTTGGTATATTTTGATTGAGCATTGGACGATTCTAATCGGCTATCCAAAATGATGAGCTTTTTATCTTGAATCTGAGCCTTTTGTCTGTACATTGTTGTTGTTTTTCAGTCTCATTTCTTCATCTAGGGTCCTCCATCATGTTGGTCATCATTAGGTCTCATCTTATCCTTGGTCTTTTTGTCGAACTACATTGCCCCTACGCTTTCATGTAGGAAAGGCTAATCATTTGATCAGCCCCTAGGGAATTTTTTCATCCTATCTTTGTCATCCATCAAGGTCTCCATTTTCCTCCTTTCACTTTTATCCATGCTCAGTCATCATTCTTTTATCGAACTACGAGAGCTCTACACTTTTATGTAGGCAAGGCTAATCTTTGATCAGCCCTCAAGCCCCTAGGTCTTTAGGGTGTGTTTTGGTCCCATGTCGTGGCATCAAGTATGTCCTTATTCAGATTATTTTTAATGACAGAGGTCACTAGTATCATGAGGTTCAATCATTTTTTATTATCTTGAGTCATGTGGATCATCTAATCTATCCCCCATCTTTTGGACTTAACAAGATGTGTTTTTCCTAAATCAAACCACATCAATCCCATCCACCCCTTGATCCTATGGAAAAGGACATTTGAAATATATTGTGATCTTTTGATGCTTTTGAAATTTTGTTTATCATTTTAGCTTCCTATTATACTATTCTAGGGTCGCCACAATCCATCATATCATGGTGTGCTTTGACAAGTAGACATAGGGGCATATCTTGATCTTTTTTTTTCTTCTCTTCTTGGTTGTCCCACTTAGTACCCACCACAATCCCCATGGTATTGTATTACATTGGGGAATCCTAGGTGCTTGTGGTTATCCCTATACCTAGCCCGACCAAAGCCATTGCGACTTTGGGATGTTGGGATAGCCTCCTTGTTTTTTGTGTTTTTTTTATGCATTGGATGCTAATTAGCCTTGGTTTCTCATACCCTGGCATATCATGTCCCATGGTATAGTAAAAATAAGTGCTCCTAATATGGAAAAATGGCATTACATTTGCATTTCATCCATCAGCCCATCGCATTACATTTCTTCCATCCTATTCTTCCCCTAGCCTATGGTTAGTGATTTTGGTTGTGCAAATGTTCTCCATCCACCTATTCTTCGTAATTGGATTTCTATGGTTTTGATAGGTGCACTCTCACACCCATCATTGTTCATCCCACTATGCAATGCATTGTCACACCTATCATTGTTCACCTAGTTGCATTTGCATTATTAGTCCATTTCATTATCATTTCCATATCCATTTTAAGTTTTTTAGATTAATCTAGATTGGTTATTCTAAGTATCTTAAATTCATTTCATTTCATCATTACATTGGCATTATCATTTTCATTATCATCTTAATTTGTTTAGATTAATATAGATCTATTAGTCTAAGTGTCTTAAGTTCATTTCATATCATTATCATATCTGTTGCATTATCATTTTCATATCCATTTTATGTTGTTTAGATTAATCTATATTGACTATTCTAAGCATCTTAAAGTCATTTCATTTCATCATTGCATTTGCATTATCATTTTTATTATCATCTTAAGTTTTTTAGATTAATATAGATCTATTAGTCTAAGCATCTTAAGTTCATTTCATATCATTATCATTATCCATTGCATTATTATTTTCATATCCATTTTAAGTTTTTTAGATTAATCTAGATTGGTTATTCTAAGCATCTTGAGTTCATTTTCATTATCATTTCATGTTGTTTAGAATTTTTATTCTAAACATATTAATAAATTTCACCACACATATTGCATTACATTACATTTATCCATATCATGATTACACGTGCATATATTACACATTTTTATTCATGGCATCACATTACATCTTCATATCACATCATACATACATAATTTATCATTACACTGCAATCATCCATAGCACATTCAATAATTTGTAGCCTCTATCTCTGTATATCACCCATCCAACCTATACCTATCAAAACCTAGATCTTGTATCCCCATCATGCCTACCATGTGCTTGCTCCATCTGACCTCTAGGGGGAGTATGGCACTAAACTTTTGCCTTGAGGAGGTGTCTCACGGAAACTGCTATATCCTCATGTATGTGTCATCTCTGAGTGTGAGGGTGCAAGCATCTGTGTCACAACTCAGACATATAGTGGCAACCTCCACCTAGGATCTATGACAACTTGAAAGTAGGGACTCATATAGTATCCACCCTTAGTCCTCACATCGGCCTCCCCTGTTGCCTGTGCCTGTGCTATGTCCCTCTCCATCCTATATTTATCCCTAAGCCCATTGATGTGTCACCTCTCCCTCTCCTAGGCCTCATGTTCCATCTACATATGTTCTACCTACCCCTCTAATTGGGATATCCTCTATGCACATACATCCCACTCACCCTGTATTGCCTGCACCTATGCTTTTGTTGCCCCTGTCCTCTCCAGTAATCCCCCCTACATTTTCCATGATCACCTCTACACACTTTTCCCTATCCTGCACCTCATCTCTCTCCCTCCACTCTCTCTTGAGCCTCGTCCCTTTGTCTCTACATCTCCTCTAATCCTCTTTGCATCTCCCCCACCTATCTTTGCAAATCATTCCTCTCTATCTCTGCCTCTTGTACCGTCCTCCCGGCCTCATCTGCTAACTTGTTGAAGGATATGTCCCCATCCCCCTATGCCAGCTGCAATCTCTCCACCTCCCTCTATAGTTTGATTCTATCCACCTTAGAACTCCCTCAACCAATGCTCTGCTATCCTTAATTAGGCTAGGGCTCTTGTAAGAAGCACTACAGGGTCCTCTAGTGGTGGTGGTACATCTCCATGTATCCATATCCATAGCCTGCTCCACTCCCTCTTCCTGTGGCATCTCCACGTCATCATCTCCTCCCCTTTTCAACCTACCCGCTCTCCTCCTCCTCCTTTGGGGCCCGACTAGCTCCCTCTCGCCATCAGATTAAAACCCTAGAGCCCCTACAATTGGGTACACTATCATCATCCGTCCTAGCCTCCTCTTTTCCCATGATGTAGAGTACCGTACTATGGTACCTGCATCAACTAGTCCTCCCCTCCATGGGTACTATGTCATTGGGACTATATCCCACGTCTGTTGTGCAAACTCCACAGTAATCTGCTCCCCCAATATCATCGTTGGCTCTTGGCTGATCCGTTTGAATCTCTGGGGTCCTATAGGAATATCTTGTTGCATCCCATATTTTTGGGTAACCCTATCTGGTCTATGTAGCTCCACAATAAAGGGTTCCCAACCAATCAAATAGCAAACTAAGAAGTAGCCACTCCATCACCTATCATCATCTCTCCATCCCTGGAAATTTTGTGCCATGTATGATCTCTAGGTGATGTCCTCCTCCATCAATCCATTGCCACCACTCCAAATCACCCACCTCCTAATAGTGAAGTCTCCATCTATACTCTATCTCCCACTAGTAGGCTATGGGTGTCATCTCATCTCTAACACTGACAATCAGGATGTCTAGCCTCACAACAGTGATATGCTCCCAAGCCCATACCTAGAGCAGAGTCACATGAGTGATGCTCAATTCTCATCTATAACAGATGATGTGCATGTCCTAGTATAAATGTGCTAACATGCATGCTCCCCACACAAACTCTCCCTCTCATCTCTCCATAATGTTCCTGACCACCTCAATCATCTTGAGGCTACAAAAGTGTCCACTCTTGTCTAGCAATAAAATCCTGTTAATAAGGCCACAAAGGTATAATGGTAGAGTTGGTATCTCCAACCCCAAGGAGGCATCAAGATCCAACTCCCTCCCCTAGGTGGGAAGCTCAACAGGTCTAAATATTACATGTAGGCTCCTATCTACTGCTTGGCTTCATGTCGCACTAATCAAGTGCACACAGATTGGTAATCTAAAAATCCTCCACACATCCTCCAGTGTCACAATCATCTCCCCTATCAGGAGATGGAAGTTCGATAGCTTAGAGCTCCATCACTCCACCAATGTTGTCAATAGTCCTCGGTGTGCTTTGATGTTGGGGTACCCCAACATATTTAGTAATCTTGCCTGTGCTAGTGATCCATGGTCATGGGTAGTCATCACCCTTAACATCTCAAAGTTTTGTATCCATGTAGACCATTCTATCAATTTTTCTAACATTTCATTTCTTTTTTTTGTCTTTTTCACCCCTACCCTGGTTTAGAAAATTCACCTATGTAAGGTAATTTGTCTATTTCCCCTCCCAGTGTGTTCCCTTGTCTAGCTAGCACATTAGCCCCTCTGTCGACCTTTCGTGGGTTTGCATATTTGACAAACACACCCACCCCTTTCTTGTTCGGGAATGAATCCGCCTTTCTTTTCCTCAAGGGCAGATTTGAATTCGCCATTTCCCCAATGGGCAATTTTGCAATCACCCCTGTATCTTTTTCTCCCCATGTGGTGAATTTGCATTCGCCCTTTTCCCAGATGGGAAAATTTGCAGCTTCCTATTTCTCCTTTGGATGAATTCATATTCACCCTTTCCCTATTTTTGAAATTTCACAAACACCTATCCATTTTCATTCCCACCCATGCATTGCATAGGTTTGCCCTTTTCGGGGAGAGGGGATTTCACAATCACCCCTCCCCTAGCGTGCCTACCCCTACAGTGCACGAATCTTCCCCTTTCTTTGCCAATCCACCATACGGGAAAATTTCCCTTGTCCTAAGGGTGAATCCACCCTTTTGTGGTGAGTCTCTACCCTAATCTACCCAACCCAAAATAAAAAATGTGCTTAAAATTTAACTCAAAATCACAAAGTCAGGTAAAGGGACCTACCTGGTGAGGTACTGCGCACTCGTAATAATACTGCCACACCTCCTCACCCCAATGGATCAGATCATCTACAAATACCTCATCACCACTCGACCCATTAGCCATCCTTGTCACTCACTCTTTCTCTCTCTTTCGTCTAGTCAACTACCAAGTGTGCAAATGAGAATTAGGTGAATAGTAATTTTTCAAATTTACTATTTGTAATTTTCATTTTTGCACCTATTTAGCCTTTTAATTTTTAGGTAATTTTTACACTTTAATTATCCCCTTATTAATTCATTTACCCCTTTTCTTTTGATGGTTGTCATTTGCACCACATTTTCCCATTATACTCCATTCAAAAGCCAATTTTCAACATTTTTAACGATCTATCGTGTGGTAC
The DNA here is from genome assembly GCA_007258455.2 of Sequoia sempervirens. NCBI lineage: Eukaryota > Viridiplantae > Streptophyta > Pinopsida > Cupressales > Cupressaceae > Sequoia > Sequoia sempervirens. The sequence goes on from VDFB02000020.1 coordinate 40,502,169, forward strand.
CCTCCATTTCTCCATATCGAGAAGTCTCTTAGGGCCCCTTTTCTTCCCCATCTTCCCTCTCGAGGGGGCATACCCTAAGAAATTTCTACATTCTTCCTTCCTATCCACTTTCTTATGATATTGGGGCATTGCCTAACATTCCTTTCTTCTATCGAGTCATCTGTTTCTTGTTTTTCTTTAAAACATTCTTATTCTAACAATATTCTAAAGAGGGGAAAAATGTAGACACGTGAATTTGACCACTCCCGTATGGTCAAACTCACCCTTCCATTCCTTCGTCCTGCATCCCATATTTTGCTTTAGTCTAATGTCCCCTAAGGTATTTAGTAAATAAATTAAATACCTTACCCCCTTTCATCTCTAGATTAAATAAATACCCAAATTTATTTAATTTAGTCACTTTAGCCTTTATGAATTAAATCAATTTTTAATTCATTTTCTTCTCTTTCCTCATGTCACATCCTCCATAATCCTCTTTAATCAATATTAACTTAATTAATCTGTGATTAGGATGTGCACACCCCTAATCATCATTAGGGTCACATCCTCCATAATCTCCCACTTGCCTCTAATCTGTCATTAACCTACCTAACCCCATATTTGCACAACCTTAATCACCTAATTATGCTAACCTTATCTTCATGCTATTTATGGCATGTGTCCTTAGTCAACCAACATTAAATGATTTCTCTATTCACCAAGAATAATAGTATTTTGAAGACGGGAAAAATGTAGACACTTGAATTTGACCACTCCCATATGGTAAAATTCACCCTTGCATAACAGTATTTTAAAGAGAGACAAAACTTAAAAATAATAGTATTTTGGAAAGGGGAAAATGTAGACGCCTTAATTTGACCACTTCCATATGGTTAAATTCACCCTTGCATTCCTACATCCTCCATCCAATATTTCACTTCAGTCTAATATCCCTGAAGGTGTTTAATAAATCAATTAAATACCTTACCCCCTTTCATCTCTAAATGAAATAAATACCCCAATTTATTTAATTTAGTCACTTTAGCCTTTATGAATTAAATCAATTTTTAATTCATTTTCTTCTCTTTCCTCATGTCAAGTCCTCAAGAATCCTCTTTAATCTAGATTAACTTAATTAATCTATGATTAGGATGTGCACACCCCAAATCATCATTAGGGTGACATCCTCAATAATCTCTCACCTGCCTCTAATCTTTCCTTAACTTACCTAACCCCGTATTTGCACAACCTTAGTCACCTAATTATGCTAACCTAATCCCCATGCCATTTATGGCATGTGTCTTAAGTCAACCAACAATAAATGCTTTCTCTATTTGGAGAAGGAAACCTCTTCCCTATGTCAATTTTTAATTCACATTTATTCATTAATGCATTTTAAGGAATTTTAAATTCCTTCTCCCATCCCCATGAGTATTTGTGAGGAATTTTTAATTCTTCACATGTTCTCTCAAGCACAGGTGGAAAAGGACCTCATTTTTTAGGAGATCTTGTCCCTTCCCAAGGTACAACATAGTACCTCCATGTCATCTCTACCTCACCCCTTCCCTTCCAACTCATCTACCACATGTCAATATGTGAGGGCTTGTGAGTTCTCAACTCATACTATCCCGTGATATTTTCCATCATGGCTTAATCATGAGCGTCCATTGCTTTAGTGGCACTACCCCTAAAAAATGGTGGAAATGTCTCCATTTACACTATCCACAATCACCAAGCACTCACACTTAGCAATCTTCAATCCATCACTTAGCATCCAGCATTGTTGCAGCATTTTGAGCTTCCATATTGCATCTATTCACATACCCATTTGCATCATTAGAATCACTATAAATTTAGCATCATTTCAAGCACTATTTTGAGCTATTTATTCCAACAAGGAGCATACATTTTCAAGCATTAAAAGGGCCAATCAAAATCAAAAATCTAAACGAGGTAAAAAAATTCTTTGTTTCTTGTGTTTTGTTTAGATTCAACTAAGCCTAATCCGAGTGTTTATTTTGTGTTTTCTTTTGCTGCATTAGTTTAGTTTTGCATCTTAGAGTAGGAATTTCACACTACACACAACATGTACCTAGGCATAATATGATATTATAATGTATATAAATGGATGGAAATGTCAAGAAATTACGCATCCCTAAAGTTAGTCATATTTGTTAAAAACTTATGTGATTAATTATAATATTTAATCAATAGGCCTACATTGGATTTAGTTGTTTAACCCTCCACTATGTTCTTAGGAGGAGGTGTATATAAATAGTTTGAATAGCATTGTACTTGAATATATGAGGAGTATGCTATATGTTTGGGATTTCTTAGAGATATTATGGAGTGCTTCTTCCATAAGGAGGATTGTATGGTGTTACATTACCTTCAGGGTTTTCTATATTTCAACATATATTAGAGTTTAGAACATCTTGACTGATGAATAAAAATATGGAAGTTATCTTCTTCAATTATAAATACTTGATACGACCCACATATGCAATGATGGAAATAATACAATATAAAAGATTTCTTAATGTTTACATTGCAATATCATATACCCTAGTACATAACATGACATCCCAGCTTGACATGTCAAGATGGTATGTACTGAAAACTTATTTTTGACATATATGTCAATAATATTCCAATGGTTGTAATACCACCACCAAAAAATCAAAATTGATTGGTAAAATATAAAACAAATATATATTTTTTGAAATAACCTTGAAAAGGGCACATACGATACTAAGTGTAGGAAGAGTAGATTATAGTTTCCACCATGTAGAATAAAGGAAGGGCCCTATTGTTTAGGGATAAGGCCCAAGAAATACCTTGGGGCATCAACAACCAATATTGCCTCAACCCACTATATAAAGGTGAAGTTAGGAAGGATCATGAGTGGAACTTGCATTGCCACACTATATCAGGTGCAACTTAAAATATAAAAGTGTGGGGGGCCTAAGTTGAGTATCCAAGGCCTAGGGCACATTCCATCATTTCTATAGTTTCATTAGAATATAGATTGACAAGATGTATAGATTGACTTTCAACCTCCAAGGTGAGCCAATCAAACCTGGATCTATATCCTTTAGGGGTGGGAATGATTTGGAAATGATATTTATTGATTTCCCTAATTAGACTATATGAACTAATGTAATAAATGTTATTACCTGATAATTGATAAACATAAGCAGTTAATTTTTGATAGATTTGGACGGTGTAGACTAATGTGTACCTGCCCAAAAAATTGGTTTTGATAGGCCTACAAGGATGGGGTGACCCAATGGCCATTGATTCCTTGTAAGGGTGTCCTACTCAACTTTCAAGGTCCACTATTGTTGAATCTGGGCTTTTTTTTTGCATATCTCATAGTTAGAATATCGTAAATAAATTATGTAGGAAAGTTTTCATGTCTTGACAAGGTTGATGAAAATAAATGCAACAATGTAAAATGGATCTTCAAGCTCTCTTCAATCCACTTCAAACTTTCAACCTGCACATTCACAAATAGGGAAAATGTTGTGCCATATAGGGGCTTGCCTCAGTCAAACCCCATGTAAGTGTCCCCACTTCCACAATGGCAATGGTAATGATAAAACCTTGAGTGGAAAGGAAGGGAATGATGAATGAACACAATGTTGCAACTCACCACCCTTCAATAGCTTCCTTGAAAGACTAAAGAGATACACATCTCCTTAAGGATCTTGGATATTTCTTCCTTGATTTTCTTGAATACTTGAAAGCTTTAAGACCTAGAATAATATTATCCTTCACATAAAATGAATATGAACATGAACACTAATGGGAGCCAATTATGTTCTATTTATGCCATATTTTAGCCTATTTCATATGCCTTCATACCCATTCCCATATTCCATTTTCATTCCATATCATACCATTTTACCATTCTACATTGCATATGATTAAAAATATATAAGTGATATTTAATAGAGTTTTGGGATTAAAAATTGATAAATAATTATTGATTATCTTTACTAATAAGTGTTGTTATTTTAAGTCTTGGAAAATGTATCTTGAAAATTGTAAAACTTCTTGTCACCTTCTTCACAAAAGTATGGTTTGTGCCTATGAATGTAATTTCCTTCATTTCGTGGATGACATCAGCATTTGTGGTGGCATCGATTACCTCTTTGGTACTAACTGTGCATTTATTCATCAAATGGTAGCCTTCGTTTAGCCATTTATTTGTGGCATGTCCATCCTATTGAATGCACATACAAATGCATGCATATTGGTTACATACTTTTTGCTGTCACATTTATCATGATTATTCTACACCACCAATCGGATATAAATAAGGAGGAGATGTGTGCCAAATTGTGAGAAGATTATAATTGCCAATTCCTAATTTATTTTCACTTATTAATTTTTTTTTAGATATGTGGCTACTGAACCATAGATTTTTGGCACCTCAAGACTCTCTAACTCTTCTAGGGTTTTTCACCTAAAAGGAGAGAGGTAGGCCAAAAATGCTCACTAGGTTCATGCAAATTATGCAATGTAGGATGTTATTTAGACTAAATGAAATAAACTAAGTGCAAGTAAGTTATTTATATGATTGATTATGTGTGTAAAACCTAAGATTTATGCAATGTTGGAAAACATGATGTGATATGCAAACATTGAACTATGAATGAACAAATGAAAAATAAGACATAAAGAGGTTGAATCAGAGTGCACCTAGGCAGGAATTGGGGAATCTAGAATCTTCTTAGTGCTATTTGGAATCACAAAAATTCACCAATGGGACTCATTCGCCTAGGGTGGTGAATCAGTCTTGCTTCTGATGAAAACTGTCAGGAACAAGTTTCTGAGTGTCAGGATCCAAAATCTGAAAAAACATCGATTTCCAACCTTAAGGTGAGACTCATTCACCACTGGTGGTGAATCAGTCCTCTCCAAAAATTCTAATAAATTAGGAGACAACTCTACAACACCAAATTTGAGGATGTTTGCTTGTCGGGTTGCCAAAGTCAATTCTATAGGAAATGGAAAGAATATCTTATCCAAGCTTGAAATATGATTGATTTGACTTGAATCACCTTGTTGACTTGTTGACCACTCTTCAAAACCTAATTTCTTGGAAAATTTGAATAGAAAGGTTTGCAAACACACATGCAAGAGGAAAAAAATGGTTGAGGGTTAGCAAATAGGGGCTTGCCTTGGTCAAACCCCACTTTGGTAATCAAACCCTTAGTGGAATAATGAAATGGAAGAGAATGATAAATAAATAATATACAAATTCTATCAACTTACCAAACCCTTGTTGAAGAAAATATGAAGTTATGCCAATGGTTGCTCCAAAATGCTTGATATATGCTTGATTTAATGATGTAAAGTGCTTGAGTACTTGAGTGAGTGAAAAAATTACTTGAATGCATTATGAAATTGTAGGAGATGTAAAATGAGCAGAAAAAATATTATTTATACAATATTGTGCCTTAGTAACCCATTGATACCTCATCATAGGCCGACATCAAGTGATTTTCAATAAAAACCCAAAAGGAAATTTGAAAAATTTTGAATTTGGAGCCAAGGGGGACTCATTCGCCACCCATGGTGAATGGGTCCCACCTCAAGCTTGAAAATGGGTGTCAGGAGTTTTTAAGCATATGGATTTTAGTGTTTTCATTGATGGAAACCTAAGTCATTGATCTGGTCCACACTTCAGTATCTAACCATACCAAAAGACAGAGTAGAGAACAAGGTATCCAACTGGGGTTGAATTTTTCAAGTGGTTTGCATTACCAGTTTATCAGTTATGGTTTTGGATCTCAGGGAAGGTCTTTGGGTATATAAAATGTCTTATTCTCAAGTTTTGTGTTGTTGCATTAATCGGTGTACGAGTTAGGAAATATAGTCGTTCGATTTTCTATTCATCAGTGTATGAAGGTTGACTAAGTAAATGTGGGGTGTTGTGGATGTTTAAGGTGAAATTGTTTGGAGTATTTTTGTGTTGAAGATTTTGTTTTGGGTCCTCACTATGTTGTGGTTGACTCTTGAAGATGCACATTTAATGTTATTCATGCTTTGAGATGACAATTGGAAAATATTTTCTATTTTATTGAAGCTGACATATAGCAATTGAATCCTTTGTGTTTGATATATATATATGAGATTGGTTAATTCATTTTGATGTACATGTGTGAGTGTTCGATATGTGTTGATTCTATGCTCTTAATATTAGTTTACATCGAGTTGTGAATAGTCGACTTGTGGCTATCTTAACTCCTAATTAAGTCATGTTATCATTATTCTATTATTATTTAGTTTGTTAGGTTGGCCTAGGTGATATCCTAGGCATAAATAGGTATATATAGGAGGTTGTGAGTCTTATTTCATCATTATATTGTGAAGTGTGTTCTCATTAGACATATTTGGAGTTTTTCCCCATCGAAGTGGCTTGTTATTTTTAGTTATTATCAATTATTTGCAATATATTTCATATCATATTCTTCCATTGTGCAAGTTATTTCATAACAAGTGGTATCAGAGCATGATCTTGGCACAATAGAGGCAAGGTTTTTTCTCAATATTGGAGGTGATTTTGGAAAGAGAATATCTTTCATATTTTGGAGAATTTATTTACAATTTTTAAAGGGTTTTTGAAGAACATACCAATAAAGCTACAGTCTAGATTTCAGAAGAATTGGAGTAGAATAGAGTGAATTATTGCAGAATTAGCATTTCTACACAATTTATTTGGAATCGGCATATCTCTCACATATTGTCGAATTGGAGCTTGATTTTTATTGGGTTTTTTTAAGACATATTAAAGGAGCTTATAGTAAAAAATTTAGAGGAATTAGAGTATAAATAAGCAAGTTATTGAAACATTAAGGTTTTCACAAATATCACTCTCAAGGCTGCAAATCTTTCTATTTCTTAGAAATTTTTCTAGGTGAGAGTTATTTTGGCCCTAGTAAGTTATAGTAAAATTTTTAGAGAATTTAAGTTTAATTTGTGTGATTTATATCAAAATCATTGGTTTCCATCATGACGGGGCCTGCAACAAGGGGCAAAAAGAAATTGTCACTCCGGGGAAGACTCCTGATAGGGATGGGGTAACAATAGAGGATATTACTCCTAATAAGGAAATTAGTAAGGTCAAGAAAGACATTTCCTCAATGAAGATGGATTTGTGTGACCTAAGAGGAGATATATCAAATATACGAAACATGTTAAGCACCTATATGACTAAACCAAGAAAATAGTTCTCAAGAAACCAAGGTGAAAATTCTAGGTCAACTAGCATTGACACAAGTTTTGATACTCCTATGGGATCTAGGAATTTATTTCCAAAGGTGGATATGTGCAAGTTTGATGGAAAGGATCCTCTAACATGGATAAACCAAATGGAGAAATTTTTTGAAGTACACCAAATCCCAAATGGAAAAAAGGTCATGATGGCTTCCCTATATCTAGAACTAGATCAATTCATTTGGTATCATTGGCTTTGCACTCATCAAAGGAAAAAGGGGCTCACCATCTCATGGTCAATTTTTATGGAGTAACTCCAAGCACAATATAGCAATAGCATGACAGACAACTTCAGCTAGCTTGTTAAACTTCAACAAACAGGATCAGGATCAATTAAGGATTATATTCAGCAATTCCAAAATCTATCCTTAAGAGTGGATACAATTATAGAGGAGAACTTGAATGATTATTCTTGGTGGGTCTCAAGGATCACATTCAACATGAGGTACACATGTTTATCCCTAGCTCTATAAATGAGTCTTTTATCTTAGCACGCAGGGTAGAGGAGAAGTGTTTGATTCCTAAGAAGCAAGGGGCTAATGTGATAAGAGAGAAAGGATATTCAACACAACCTACTAGGTTAAATCCACTACAAATTGAGGAAAAAAGAGCAAAAGGGTTGTGCTTCAATTGTGGTATCAAATACAATTGGGGACATAAATGCAGTGAAAAGAAATTGTTCTATATTGAAGGTCCAAGTGAGGAAGAAGAGGAGGAACCCATACTAGAGGATGAAAGGGAGTCAAATGAGGAATCACATGATTCTCAACCAATCATTTCTTCTCATGCACTCTCAAGTTTCAGTGCTCCAAAAAATCTCAAGGTGGTGGGGTTCTTAAAGAAGCAGAAGGTAACAGTGTTGATCGACTCAGGTAGTACTCATAATTTCATCAACAAAAAGTTAGCTACTCATCTAAATTGTTTTATATATCTAGCTCCAGAGTTTTAGGTTTTGATTGTAGATGGTGGTATAGTAATTTGTTTATGGAATTTTCATAGCATTAAATTATCCATGGGATATTATCAACTTCATTCTAGGAATGTATGTGATATCCATGGGTGCAGTAGATATTGTTTTGGGAGTACAATGGCTTACTAGATTGGGAATGATTGAGATGAACTTCCAAGAACTATTCATGAGATTTCAATCAAAAGGAAGGGTAGTAGAGCTAAGTGGGTTGAAAGAAAAATCCCCACAAATGGTAAGCTCTCATCAAGTGCAAAATTTTCTTAAGAAAGGATTGGATGGATTTGTGGCCCAAGTATGTTCATTAGAAGTCTCTCAATCTAATGCTCCTACTCATCCAGATTTGCAAGCTATAATTGATTGTCACTCAGTTGTTCTTAGAGATATGCCTAAATGACTTCCTCCTAAGAGGGATCATGATCATTCCATATAGTTAGTTCCAGGGAGCCAACAACTGAACATTAGGCCTTACAGCTATGCACTCATACAAAAGAGTGAGATAGAAAAAAATGTTGAGGAGATGCTAGAGGCAGGAATTATCAGGCATAGCCAAAGTGCTCACTCCTCACCGGTGGTGATGGTACGTAAGAAGGATGACACTTGGTGCATGTTTCCAAATTATAGAGTGCTCAAAATGTACACCATTAAAGATAAGTTTCCTATTCCAGTCATTGATGATTTTCTAGATGAATTCAATGGAGCTATGTATTTTACCAAGTTGCATCTTAGATCTGGTTATCACCAAATTCAGATTAAGGAAGATATTTGTAAGATGGTGTTTTGGACTCATGAGGGTCATTATGAATTTTTGGTGATGCCATTCGGTCTTACCAATGCACCATCTACATTCCAATGTTTAATGAATTCCATTTTTAAGAAGTTCTTGAGAATGTTTGTGTTAGTATTCTTTGATGATATTCTTATTTATAGAAAAACTAGGGAAGAACATTTGCAACATGTGGATCAGGCATTACAAATACTTGAATATCATCAACTCTATGCTAAGCCATCCAAGTGTGCTTTTGGTCTTAAGGAGGTGGAGTATTTGAGACACATAGTTTCACATGAAGGAGTAAAGGTAGACCCTAACAAAATTAAGGCTATCATGGAATGGCCTATTCCAAAAACCATTAAGAAATTGAGGGCTTTCTTGGGATTGAGAGGATACTATAGAATATTTGTGAAGAATTATGGTCGTATAGCAGCACCCCTCACCACTCTATTGAAGAAGGATTCTTTTCATTGGAATGAGTCCGCTAATACAACATTTGAGAGATTGAAGGAGGCTATGTGTACAACTCCAGTGCTTGCCACTCCTAACTTCACCAAGGAATTCATTGTGCAATGTGATGCTTCTAGAAATGGTATAGGAGCAGTTCTCATGTAAGAATGTCAGCCAATTGCTTTTGATAGTCATCAATTAAAGGGTAAGAATCGACTAAAACCTATTTATGAGAAGGAAATGCTACCAATCCTTCATGCAGTTAAACAATGGAGGCATTACATTATGGGTAGACACTTCAAGGTTAAGAAAGATCATGATAGCCTAAAATACTTTTTGGAACAAAGACTATCTTCTGAAGAGCAACAAAATGGGTCGCTAAGATGTTAGGATATGACTTTGAGATTGTATATAAGAAAGGGAAGGAAAATATTGTAGCAGATGCACTTTCAAGGAAGGATGAGAAAGATAAAGCCTTATTGTGTGCCCTTTCAATATTACAAGAAAATTGGGTGGAGGAAGCCAAATAAAAGTGGAAAAATGATGTTGCAACAAGTAATCTCATCCAACAATTAAAAAGTGATCCTAGTAGTTCAAATAAGTTTTGTTGGAAGGGAGATACTCTTTGGTATAAAGAGCATTTGTATCTTTGTAAGAATTCCACTCTTAAACACAAGATTCTCACAGAGTTGCATGAGTCTCCAGTTGGTGGTCATTCAAGAGTTTTGAAGACATATCATCGAGTCAAGAAAGATATTTTTTGGGAAGGGCTAAAAGGTGATGTTCAAAAATTTGTGGTTGAATGTTTGGTTTGTCAAAGGAATAAAGGAGAGGCGATTAAGACACCAGGTCTCTTGCAGCCCTTATCTATTCCTAGCCAGCGTTGGGAAGAGGTATCCATGGACTTCATCACAGGGCTTCCCAAATCTAAAGGTCATAATGTCATCATGGTAGTGGTTGATTGCCTCACTAAATATGCACATTTTATTATATTATCACATCCTTTTATAGCAAGTGCAATGGAAATATATTTTTTGAAGAATATCCAAAAGCTACATGGTACACCTAAGTTTATTGTTAGTGATCGTGATCCTATCTTCACTAGTCACTTTTGGAAAGATTTATTCTCATGTTTGGGTACTCAATTGGCTCATAGCTCTTCATATCATCCTCGATCAGATGGGAAAATTGAGGTTGTTAATAAGTGTTTGGAAGGATATCTACATTGTTTTACTTTAGAGAAACAATCTCAATTGGTAGATTGGCTACCACTTGTAGAATGGTGGTATAACACTTATTTTCATAGCTCATCAAAAATGTCTCCATTTTCGGCACTATATGGATATCATCCTCCTTCCATCACTTCATCAATAAAGGTATCACCAAGATTTCAGGCAGTAGAGGACCACTTGCTTCATCAACAACAGGCACTTTTAGGACTCAAGGAGAATTTAGCCATGACATAAAATTGAATGAAACAATAGGCAAACCAACATCGTAGTGAAAGAAGTTTTGAAATTGAGGATTGGGTCTTCTTGAGATTACAACCTTATAAGAAAATCTCACTGAAGAAACAAAAAAAGAATAATAAGTTATCTCCAAGGTATTATGGGCCATACCAAATCATGCAAAAGATCGGTAGTGTTGCCTACAAGCTAGAGTTTCCACCGACAACAAAGATATATCCAATTTTTCATGTTTCTTGTTTGAAGTAGGTAATTGGGCATAATATTCCTACTCAAACAACACTAACAGAGCTCGATGAAGAAGCAAGAATCATTTTGGAATGAGAGTGCATTCGTCAAACATGCACAAAGAAGTTGAGGAATAGAACTCTCACTAAGTATCTTATCCAATGGAATAATTTACTAGTTGAAGATGCCACTTGCGAGGATGAGGAGTTCATTCAAAAGAATCCAAACTTGATTAGCATTGAGAACAATTCTTCTTTTAAGAAGGGGGGCATGCTATGTTGTCAATATTGGTGTACATTAGGTTATGAATAGTCAGATTTTGGCTATCTTAACTCCTAATTAAGTCATGTTATCATTATTATATTATTATTTAGTTGGTTGGGTCAGCCTAGGTCTTTTATAGGGGTGTCTAAGTCGGCCGAGGTGATATCCTAGGCATAAATAGGTATATATAGGAGGTTCTGAGTCTTATTTCATCATCATATTGCGAAGTGTGTTCTAATTAGAGATATTTGGAGGTTTTCACCCTCGAAGTGGCTTGTTATTCTCAATTATTATCAAGTATTTGTAGCATATTTCATATCATATTCTTCTATTGTGCAAGTTATTTCATAACAGTTGATGTGTGTAACAATATCAAAATAGAAGTTGAGTGATTTTCACTTGTGCAGAAGAGGATTTTGTGAAGTGAATTAATACAAAGTAGAGCGAAGTGTAGAATCAGACAGAAGGTCTAGAATCTAATCTATGAGCCTAATCGGAACTATAATTAGGCATTTGTAGATGATATCTTCTTAGTTCAACCTTTTGGTGTAATCCAAATCTTTTGTAAGGTAGTGAGCCTTCCTTATTTTGAGCAATGAGCTCTAGGCAGTGTTCTTGAATGCAAGTGCCTTCCCATTTTGTAAAACACTTAAATTTGAGTACTCAAATTGTAGATTGATCTTCACCATGGTTTTTCCCCTAATAGGGTTTCCACATAAAACTCTTGGTTTTATGTATGTTTCTGATTTTTTTTGTCTCATTCTTTCATTGATATTGATCAGATCTGAGAATAAGGATTAATAAGTTTAATAAGTTTGAAATTTGGTGACAACTGATTCACCCCCCTCTTAGTTGTTTGTCCTTGTGTTTCCAATAATTTGTATCACAGCTAAGTTCCTCAGAAGAAGTTTAACAACTTGAGGTAGATCTTAGAATTTTATGGACTCTGGTAGTCTTCAGCAATAGATTTTGGTGGCACTTGATGACCTTGATCATTCTAAAGCATAAGTTTGGGAATTGAAAGAAAATCTTAAGGACGCTGAGAAATTCATTCAGAAGTTGAAGGATTAGATTATTAAGTCTAGGGAGAAGAGAAAGGATCTTTGTGATCAGTTTAAGTAGAAAGAGAGAAAAAGCATGGATGATGTTCACCTGAATCAAACCTTGAAGGAAATAACTAAAGAATGTGAAAAGCTTTCCAGAGACAATGCTACCCTAAAGCATGAGATGGAATTTATGGCGATGAATCTGACTAAGGAGATTAAAGAAAAGAAGAAGAATGAGTAAAATATTGTCAAGTCCCTAAAAGAGGGATCTGATGAATGTAATATAATTAATGGAGAATTCATTCGGTTAGAGATTGAACTACAAAAATCCAAAAACAATGAAGAAGAGCTTGAAAAATAGATTATTATTCTTAGAGATAAATTTTCTACTACAAATGAATACAAGGAGAAGTTCAATATTAGCTCTGTTAAGCCTTATGAGCTAACTCAAGGACAAAAGAATGGAAAGGACAAGCAAGGCCTTGGATATGAGAAAGGAGAAAGTTCCTGATCTAGACAAGGGAATTTCAAGCAAGGAAATTCGATGGACAAAGAAAAAAGGCATCTGGTAAGACAACCTAATGCTCAAAATTTGAATGGATATTATTTTGCTTGCAATAAATTTCATCATATGGCTACTCAATGTAGGAGTAAAATGAAATCAAGTGATCCATTATTCTCTGATCAGTGTTTCAATTGCAATAAGTTTGTTCATAAGTCAATTGAAAGCATAATTTTTTTAAACAATTCTAGGAATGTAAAATGTTATACCTATGGAAGATTTGGGAATATTGTTAATCAGTGCAAATCAAGAAAAAATCAATGGAATGACTGGTTTGGACAAGGAAATGTTGTATGTTTCAATTAAAAGAAATACGGTCACATTACAATATTCTCCAAAAACAAAAGAATGGATAGAAGAGGTTCAGCATACAAAGCGAGAAATGCGCAGAGAGATTATAAAGGAAAAGGGAAAGTGACTGTGGATGAAATAAGAGATAAAATGAAGAATACATGGGTGAAGAATAGTTCCTCTATTGCAGGAAATGAGCCAGCACCAGAACCTCCTTCTGGTAATTCCTCTGGGAATTAGTTTTGGGCCTTTGGCCTAGGGGAATTGTCAAGAAAATCTTTCAAGCCCCCTATCGGTAATTGACACCAGAATGTGGATGATTGCAATGGTTGCACTGTTGATCTACAAATGTTGTTGGAATAGCTAGAAAGGATATTATGTTGAGTTGAAGGTCCATAGAATTTTTTGATTGATGACTAAGAAAATAGGAAATCTGGATAAGTTAGGGAAAAAGCATTTATTACAAAAAAAATTAGTTGTCTGAGTTATAAAAAATAGGTTGAAACACTCATTTTCCACTTTGTATCGAAGAGAAAAAGGAGAGCACTCTAAACCAGAATTTTGAAAGTCTAAAGAGAATTCAGTGGAGAAACCCTCATCCATCAAGTACTTCTGTTATATTAAGAAATTTTAGTTTAATTTGGTGTGTGGTTGAAGAACTTATTGTTAAGACATGTCTATAGAAGGGAAAATGGAAAAAGTCAAAGGAATGGTAAAACTAGATGATGATAGCAGTGAGAAGATTAGAGCTGAAAGAAACATGTTATCGCAATATGAATTGAAATGGCTGAATGAAGCAAAGCACAAAAGCTTGGATATTTGGAGTGAATTCCCCTATTTCGGAAAAGTAGAAATAATTGACTTTATTCTGGATAGATTGAATGATGATATTCAAACTCTGGATAAACCCTATCATATTTCGAAAGAAGTGATTGCAATTGTAACTGGGTTATGCAAGGTTGGGGATGTGCTGAGAAATAATTCAATTCAAAATAAAGAAGTTGAAACCCTAACTTAAGTAACCGAAGATCAAAGGGAATTGATAATATCCACAATTAAAGACCTAGTGACAAGGTACATTGTACATGGAATATCCTACAAAATCTTTTTCAGAAACAAAGAAGGTGAAACTTCAGCAGGTGTTGTTTACATTTCACACAAGATGATAATGGAATATCAGGATTTTGATCTTTGTGGATTACTGAAAGATCAACTGATGGAGAACGTGCAATTGACAAAGAAGAAAGATTAAGCTTTTAGGTTTGGTACTCTTGTTATATTCCTTGTGATGTATTTTCTGAATTGGTTACCCCTGAACAACAACGTAACATGGGAAGAGAGTGAACCAACTTGCAAGTATATTTACAATTTGGGAAACTATGATCAAGTATACAAAAGTTTCTTTAAGGGTTTGCTAAGAAAATTTCAGTCAATTAGTGTTTCCATTCTAGAAAGAGCACTTGAAGTTGGTTCCTCCTCTGGTGAGATGGAAAGAAAGAAGAAAAGAGAAAAATAATTTTTTGTTTGTACTCCACCAGTATGTAAGACCCCAAAAGTTGAAGGGAAAGGAAAGGAACAAGTGATTGTGGACTTACCAGATGAGGAATTTGATAAGGAAACTGAGGACACCGTAGGAAAAGAACTAAAAATAGTTCAACTAGAACAAGAAAAGGAAACAACATAAGGAAGTGAAGGAGAAGGTGATTTAACCAAAGAAGACCTAATGTAGCTTATTCATGAGGAAGATGGAATGCAGAAAATTAGGAACATATGGTCTATTACACCTTCATATCAGCAGGACATGATCTTAAGCATACTAAGTGCTCATCTTGTGCACAATCATATCAAACTAGAGAGTTTGCAGAATAAGTTGCTAGAAGAGATTTAATACATCAAGGAAATTGTGGACTCTATGTCCCAGAACAAGGAAAAAGAAGAAGTCATCCTACACTTAAAGAAGCAGTACAAATTTTCACTCACTAAGATGAAAAAGCACAAGAATCAACTAAGTAAATGCATAAGCTCAACAAACAACATTTACAACTATTGTCTTTGATGGCCTCATGCAATCAGCAAGTACAAAGAGAAGTAGAAACAAATTGAAACAAAAATTAACAATATTGGACAAAATTTTAACATGTCTCAGGATCAAGATGGTGCAATCAAGAAAAGGATTCAGGAATTATAGGCAGAGGATACAAATGCTCAGAACACTAGGAACAGTATTGTTGACACCTTTTGGAAAGTGAAGGACATAACCAAATGTAGGCTAGAACAATTAATTGAGATACTAAGGAAAGGAGAAGTATTGGAAGAATCATTCACCATTCAAGAATCCCTCATCATGATTATCAACTGGACATCTGAAAACACAACATGATCATAATCAATGAGATTGTAGTAGAAGCATGGAAGAAGTTTCTTCTGGAGATGAAAGAAAAGTACAAAATAATCTTCAAATAGAGGTTGCATTTCTTCAAATTTTTGAATTTGTTTTTTAATAAGTTTATGGTTACACTTCATAAGGGGAGAAAGAAAATATATTATTATCTTTTTTCATTGATGTCAAAGGGGGGGATAGAACAGTGAAAAATTCCTTATCAAACTCAGGGGGAGTTTTGTTGAGTTTTGTCAAGTTTTTCCAGCTATGGCATTTTGAAGTTTTGAAGGTTCTGACACTTAGTCATTTTTCACTAAGTGTTGCTATCAATGCCAAAGGGGGACATTGTTGGCATATGGCTTTTAGTGTTGTCATTGATGGCAACCTAAGTCATTGATCTAGTCTGCACTTTAGTATTTGACCATACTGGAAGACAGAGTAGAGAATAGGGTATTTGATTGAGGTTGAATCTATCAAGTCATTTGCATTACCAATTTATCAGTTTTGGTTGTGGATCTCAGGGAAGGTCTTTGGGTATATAAAATGTTTTATTCTCAATTTTTGTGCTATCGCATCAATCGGTGTACAAGTTAGGAGATCCGGTCATTCAATTTTTGGTTCATCTGTGTATGAAGGTCGACTAAGTAAATGTGGGGTGTTGTCGATGTTTAAGGAAAAATATTTTGGATTATTTCTGTGTTAAATATTTTTTTTGGGGTCCTTACTATGCTGTGGCCGACTCTTGTAGATGCGCATTAAATGTTATTCATGTTTTGAGCCAACAGCTGGAAAATATTTTCTATTTTATTGAAGCTGACATATAGCGAATGAATCATTTGTGGAAAATATATATATATGAGATAAGTTAATTCATTTTGATGTGCATGTGTGATTTTTCGATATGTGTTGATGTGTGTGCAAATATCAGAAGAGTAGTTGAGCGATTTTCACTTGTGCAGAAGAGGATTTTCTGAAGTGAATTAAGGAAGAGTAGAGCGAAGTGCAGAATTAGACAGAAGGTCTAGAATTTGATCTTTGAGCCTAACCAGAACTGTAATCAAGAATTTGTATATGCTATCTTCTCAATTCAACCTTTTGGTTTAATCCAAATATTTTGTAAGGAGGTGAACCTTCCTGATTTTGACCAGTGAGCTCTAGGCAGTGTGCCTGAATGCAAGTACATTCCCATTTTGTAAAACACCTATATTTGAGTATTCAAATAGTGGTTGACCTCCACCGTGGTTTTTCCCCTAACAAGGTTTCCACGTAAAAATATCGGTGTTATGTGTGTTTCTGCTGTGTTTTTGTTTCATGCTTTCATTGATATTGATCAAATTTGAGAATAAGGATTAATAAGTTTAATAAGTTTGAAATTTGGTGATAACTGATTCACCCCCCCTCTTAGTTGGTTTCCCTTATGTTTCCAACAATTGGTATCAGAGATAAGTTCCTAAGAAGAAGTTTAACAGCTTGAGTTGGATCTTCGAATGTTATGCACTATAGTAGTATTCAACAATAGCTTTTGGTGGCACTTGATGACCTTGATAGGTCTAAAGTAGAAGTCTAGGAATTGAAAGAAAATTTTAAGGATGCTGAGAAATTCATTCAGAAGTTCAAGGATCAGATTATTAAGTCCAAAGAGAAGAGAAAGGATCTTTGTGATCAGATTAAGCAAAAATAAAGAAAAAGCATGGATGATGTTCACCTAATCAAACCTTAAAGGAAATAACTGAAGAAAGTGAAAAGCTTTCCAGGGACAATGCTACCCTAAAGCATGAGATGGAATCTATGCCGATGAAGCTGACTAAGGAGATTGAAAAAAGAAAGAAGAATGAGGAAAATCTTGTCAAGTCCCTACAAGAGAGATCTGATGAATGCAACAGAATTAATGGAGAATTCATTCAATTAGAGATTGAACTGCAACAATCTAGAAACAATGAAGAAGAGCTTAAAAAACATATTATTATTCTCATAGATGAGCTTGCTACTACAAATGAATACAAGGATAAGTTCAAGATTAGCTCTGTTAAGATTGATGAGATGACTCAAGGGCAAAAGAATGGAAAGGAAAAATGAGGCCTTGGACATGAGAAAGGAGAAAGCTTCAGATTTGGAAAAGGGAATTTTACGCAAGGAAATTTGATGGACAAAGCAAAAAGGAACCTGGTAAGACAACCTAATGCTCAAAAGTTTAATGGATATTGTTTTGCTTGAAATAAATTTGGTCATATGGTTGCTCAATGTAGGAGTAAAATGAAATCAAGTGATCCATCATTCTTCAGTCAGTGTTTCAATTGCAATAAGTTTGGTCATAAGTCAATTGAATGTAGAAATATGTCAAAAAATTCTAGGAATGTAAAATGTTATACCTGTGAAGGATTTGGGCATATTGCTAATCAATGCAAATTGAAAAGAAATCAATGGAATGACTAGTCTAGACAAGGAAATGTTGTATGTTTCAATTGCAACAAATGCAGTCACATTGCAAAATTCTGCAGAAACAAAATAATGGATAGAAGAGGTCTAGCATACAAAGGGAGAACTACGCAGAGAGATGATAAAGGAAAAGGAAAAGTGACTATGGATGAAATAAGATATCAAATGAAGAAGACATGGGTGAAGAAGAGTTCCTCTATTATAGGAAATGAGCCAGCACCAGAACCTACTTCTGGTAAATCCTTCAAGAATTAGTTTTGGGCCTTTGTCCTATAGGGAGTTATCAAGAAAACCTTTCAAATCCCTTGCCGATAATTGACACCAGGATATGGATGATTACAGTGGTTGCACGATTGATCTACATATGTTGTTGGAATAGTTGGAAAGGATATTATGTTGATTTGAAGGTCTATAGAAGTTATTGTTTGATGACTAAGAAAATAGGGTATTCAGATAAGTTAGGGAAAATAATTTATTACAACAAAATTTAGGTGTGCAAGTTATAAAAAGCAAATTGAAACCCTCATTTTCCACTTTCTATCAAAGAGAAAAATAAGGAGAGCACTCTGCACCAAAATTTTGAAAGCGTGAAGAGAATTTGGTGGTGAAACCCTAATCCATCAGGTACTTCTATTATATTGAGAAATTTTAGTTTAATTTGGTGTGTGGTTGAAGAACTTATTTTCAAGATATGTGTATGGAAGGGAAAATGGAACAAATCAAAGGAATGGTAAAACTAGATGAATATAGCAGTGAGAAGATTAGAGTTGAAAGAAACATGTTATCACAAGATGAATTGAAATGGATGAATGAAGCAAAGCACAAAAGCTTGGATATTTGGAGTGAATTCCCCTATTTTGGAAATGCATAAATCATTGAATTTATTCTAGATAGATTGAATGATGATATTCTAACTCTAGATAAACTATATCATATCTTGAAAGAAGTGATTATAGTTGTAGCTTGGTTATGCAAGGTTGGGGATGTATCGAGAAAGAAGTCAATCTAAAATAAAGATGTCAAACCCCTATCTAGAGTTGGAGATCAAAGTTAATTGATAATATCCACAATTAAAGACCTAGTGACAAGGTACATTGTGCATGGAATATCCTACAAAATCTTTTTCAGAAACAGAGAAGGTGAAACTTTGGCAGGTGATATTTACATTTCACACAAGATGATAATGGAAGATTAGGATTTTGATCTTTGTAGATTACTGAAAGATCAAGTGATGGAGAACATGCAATTGACAAAGAAGATAGATTACCCTTTCAATTTTGGTGCTCTTGTTATATGCCTTGTGATGTATTTTTTGAATTGGTTACCCATGAACAACAATGTAACATGGGAAGAGAGTGAGCTGGTTTGCAAGCTAATTTACAATTTGGAAAATTGTGATCAAGTATATGAAATTTTATTTAAGGGTTTGCTAAAAAAGTTTGGGTCAATTAGTGTTTCCATTCCAGAAAGAGCAATTGAAGTTGGTTCCTCCTCTGGTGAGATGGAAAGAAAGAAGAAAAGAGAAAAATAATTTTTTGTCTATACTCCACCAGCATGCAAGACACCAAAAGTTGAAGGGAAAGGGAAAGAACAAGTTATTGTGGACATATCAAATGAGGAATCTGATAAGGAAACTAAGGACACCCTAGGAAAAGAACTCGAAATAGTGGAACTAGAACAAGGAAAGGAAAAAATAGAAGTGAAAGAGAAGGTGATTTAACCAAAGAAGAGCTAATGTAGCTTATTCATGAGGAATATGGAATGTAGAAAATTGGGAACATATGGTCTATTAGACCTTCATATGAGCAAGACATGATCTTAAGTGTAAGAAGTACTCATCTTGTGCAGAATCATATCAAACTAGATAGTTTGTAGAATAATTTTCCAAAAGATATGATTGAATGCATCAAGGAAACCATTGACTCTATGTCTCAGAACAAGGAAGAAGATGTAATCCTACACTTGAAGAAGCAGTACGAATTGTCACTCACTAAGTTGAAAAAGTGCATGAATCAACTAAGGCAATGCATAAGTATAACAAACATTTATAACTATTTTCTTTGATGGCCTCATGCAATCAGCAAGTACAAAGAGAAGTTGGAACAAATTGAAATAGAACTAAACAATATTGGAAAAAAATTTAACATGTCTCAAAATCAAGATGGTGCAATTAGGAAAAGGATTCAGGAATTACAGGCAGAGCATATAAATGTTCAAAACACTAGGAACATGATTGTTGACATCTTTTGGAAGGTGGAGGACATAACCAAATGCAGACTGGAACAATTAATTGAGATACTAAGGAAATGAGAAGTATCAGAAGAAGCCTTCATCATTCTAGAATCCCTCATCAAGATTATCGACTGGACATCTGAAAAAAAACACATGATCATAATCACCATGATTCCAGTAGAAGCATGGAAGAAGTTTCTTCCAGAGATGAAAGAAAAGTATAAAATAATCTTCAAATAGCAGTTGTATTTCTTCAAACTTTTGAATTAGTTTTTTGTTACACTTAATAAGGGGGGAAAGAGAATCTTTTATTATCTTTTTTTCATTGATTTCAAAAGGGGAGAGAGAGCACTAAAAAAATGCCTTATCAAACTCAGGGGGAGTTTTGTTGAGTTTTGTCAAGTTTTGTCAGCTATGGCATTTTGAAATTTTGAAGGTTCTGACACTTACTTTTCACTAAGTGTTGCCATCAATACCAAAGGAGGAGATTGTTGGCATATAGATTTTAGTGTTTTCATTGATGGAAACCTAAGTCATTGATCTGGTCTACACTTCAATATCTGACCATACCGGAAGACAGAGTAGAGAATAGAGTATCTAGCTGAGGTTGAATTTGTCAAGTGGTTTGCATTGTACCAGTTTATCAGTTTTGGTTGTGGATCTTAGGGAAGGTCTTTTGGTATATAAAATTTCCTATTCTCAAGTTTTGTGCTATTGCATCAATCGATGTATGAGTTAGGAGATTTGGTCGTTCGATTTTCTATTCATCAGTGTATGAAGGTCAACTAAGTAAATGTGGGTTGTTGCGAATGTTTTAGGTGAAATTATTTGGAATATTTTTGTGTTGAAGATTTTTTTTGGTTCCTCACTATGTTGTGGCCAACTCTTGTAGATGTGCATTAAATGTTATTCATGTTTTCAGCTGACAGTTGGAAAATATTTTCTATTTTATTGAAGCTGACATATAGCGACTGAATCCTCTATGGTGGATATATATATGAGATCGGTTAATTCATTTTGATGTACATGTGTGAGTGTTTGATATATGTTGATGTGTGTGCAAATATTAGAAGAGAATTTGAGTGATTTTCACATATGCATAATAGGATTTTGTGAAGCGAATTAAGCCAGAGCAGAGCGAAGTGCAGAATCAGACAGAAGGTCCAAAATTTGATCTATAAGCCTAACTAGAACTGTAATCAGGCATTTGTAGATGTTGTCTTCTTAGTTCAACCTTTTGGTGTAATCCAAATCTTTTCTAAGGTAGTGAGCCTTCTGATTTTGAGCAATGAGCTCTAGGTAGTGTGTCTGAATGCAAGTGCATTCCCATTTTGTAAAACACTTATATTTGAGTACTCAAATTATGGATTGACCTCCACTGTGGTTTTTCCCCTAACAGGGTTTCCACATAAAATATTGGTGTTATGTGTGTTTCTGATGTGTTGTTGTTTCATGCTTTCATTGATATTGATTAGATCTGAGAATAAGGACTAATAAGTTTAATAAGTTTGAAATTTGGTGACAACTGATTCACCCCCCTCTCAGTTGGCTGCCCTTGTGTTGCCAATAGAATTAAGTTACATTTAATGTTGTTTGTCGGGTTTACATTCAAAAATACACTTGATTAAATCTTATAAGGGTATAAAGGGGTCAAATAAAGCATAAGAAAGGTGTAAATAGTGAAATTATTCTTAGAAAAGTGTGAAATCCTATTACAAGACTTTACAACACTTCAAAATAGGACTTGATAAGTGATGAAAAGGTGATTTTTAGGTGAATTGTAATGAATAGAGTTTAGAAGAGTGTAGAAATACTTTACAACACTTCACAACACCTTCACAAGACATCATTATTTGAATTTTAGTACCTAAATGTGCATGTACAAGCCATATTACATCAATAAATCAGAGAAAAATAGACCAAACATTGTGAAGAAAGGCCTAAAAGACCATGAAAATGACAAGGGGCCATTTTTCTATGGTGCAGCTAGTGATCCTAACTTTTGTCTCTTCTAGTTCATTGGCCTCATGCCAAAACAAAATCAATATATTTTGTATTGAGTTGTTACAAAAAACATATATATATAAGTACACAGTGTGAGGGAGAGTACAAAATTTTGTATCAATTTGGATAATAAAAAACCAGTATTTCTTCGTATCAAAACAATGTAGAAAGGCTCTCGTTCCATCCACTGTATGAACTAGGAGCAAGGGCCCACTCCTTTGGGAAGCTCGATGATACTTTATTTTCTTCGTTTTGTTTACTTTTGATTTGGTTTGGTTAAGAGATATTTTATTTCCTTTTGATCTTCATAACCACATGATTTCAATTTCAGCACCTTCATTAAAGTTTGGATAAAAGATTATATGATCTAGGTTGTTTTCCTTTTTGTTGTAAACTATTGTTTTTATTGTCGTAGATTGATGTTGTTCCTGTCATATACTTTTGTAGTTCTTGTCACATTTTTGTGCAAACTATTATAGTTTTTGTCACAATTAATAGTTCATGTCATAGTTCTAGTTGTAATTTTGTGCAGACTATTATAGTTTATTTCACAGTTAATAGTTCTTATCGAGGTTCCTATCACAAAATAGAGTAGAATAGATATACAAGTTTGAACCATATTTTTCATTATAGGTGATCTTTTGTGTGTTTTAGCTACATTTCATCCCCACTCATCACACTATCTACAACCCTTATGCAAATAGCCGCAACATCTTTCACAAGCTTACATCCCCCAAATTGACACTTAGACCAAGTTGAATCTAGTTGTTAATCCCTCTTATTCTTTACTCATATTTTGGCCTATCATTTTGGCATCGTTGTTGAGGAAAGGTGTTAAAGACTTGTTAGCTTGGTGAGTTAAGTTTGGACCAATGCATTAGGATGAAAGCTCATGCAACTGCTAGCCTTTCCTAGGTGATTAGTCCTATTTTTTGTTGATTAAATCATATAGATGCATTGGTATATTTTTTAGGTAGATCTTAGTAGATACAACTATTTATGTATAATCACACTAATTGTTGTGGTTCAATTGATAGAAAGAAGCACTTTTTAAGAGAAAACATAAAAACAATAAAAATGTTGCATTTTCAAGGTAGTTCAAACACATCATTTTTCAGGAAAAAATGCTTTGAAAATGAAGAATTTGAAGGTCATGCAAGAAGAAAAATGTTCTTGGTGATGGAGGCTCTATCCCTTGACCCTGCCCTATATCGTGACAAGGAGCACATTGAGGGCACTACCCTAGGACCTCACAAGGGATGTTTCCCCTTGATCCCACTCGGGGCTACCACCCCCAGACCCCTACTTTCAAATTTAAAAACAAAAGAAGAAATTGATGGGGAAATCATGCTAACACAAAGAGATATTTTAATACCCCCTCTACCTAAAAATGCAACTTATCTTGTCATGATCTTCAATTACCATTGTCACAAACATCTACAGATGTTATTTCCATAGTTGAGCAAGAAAAAATAATTGATGAAATTTTAGGACAATAGAATTTTGAAAATATGATGATTGACCATTTGTCGTTCTAATTATTGCAAGGAAGAAGCTAAGTGCACATGCCAAGTTATTCGAGAGGACATGGTGAAAGAAATCCAAGCTATGCATGAGCCTCAACAAAACAAAGGTGAAAGTGAAAATGTCTTCTTTGTAACTCAAGGACAACTACACACATCAAATTAGGTAGATCATGGTACGCTTAATGATTTTAAAATGTCTTATAATTCTATTAAATTAGGAAGGAAATATGTTTCTTCAAAAAATTATTGAACCCCATCTAGTATGTATGGTGAATGGCAACAATCCCCATACTACTAGGAATGGCATAATGAATGCTCACAACAACCATACCATATATTACCATTTCCACCATATCCATATTATATATTACCATCTCCATAGTATCCATTCTATCTATTACCACCTACTCTATACCCACAAAAAAATCACCATTGTCATTATCCCATTCATATAATCCACCATCCACTCCAACATATCTACCAAGGGAATTTGCAATTCCTAATAAATTATTGTTATCTAATAAGGTGGTTCAAATTGCATATAATAATGAGATTTCAAGGATCCCTTTACATTTTGTTAATATGCATAAAATTGGTGAATCTACTAATACAAATAAAGGATGTGATTTTGGTTTAATTGAATTAGAAGAAAAATATGATCACTTAAAAGATACTCAATTTATTTCTTCTTATCTAATTAGAAAATCGCAACCTTTAGAAGGAATTCACACACATACGAATATACTTTAATTTGAGTCTAATTTTACCATTGAACTCATAAATGTGTGTGTTGAAATTAATCATGTAATAAGAAATGGTGAACTATATGCCTTAATAATTCAAGATTTGTGTGAGATACATAATGACATCCTACAAGATCTATCATTTATAAATGATTTTATATTCAAACATCTAGATCTTGGGAGACGTATGGTCAAAATATGTATTCCTCACATAGTTGTTGATCTAGATCCAAGGATAAATGTTATTCATACACTTAGATCAAATATGGTTTGAATGCATTAATGACCATACCAAACATGCTACAAATGGATGATCATTCATTAAAGCTCTAATATATTGAATATTTCTTTATTAATTCTTTGGATTATCCAAATACCCTCATGGTTTTACAATGTAAAATTAAGCTAGGGGAAATCCATTGAATTTTGGAAATCTTTGGTTAATTGTTCATTGAACAAGGCTCAAGGTATTCTTAAATATATTACCGTCTTTATTAATTTTTTGGATTATCTTAATGTTGTCATGCCTTTGTAGTATGAAGTTATGTTGGGCGGGGGTGGGGAGGAGATCCCTTGAATTTTGACGATTCTTAGTTGATTTCTAATAAACCTTCATTAATTGTTTCATTGGTGCTTCTAATAAAACCACCTGTGTGATACTTGGACCAAATAAAGTTATGTATTCTTGTGTTAACTAGTATTGATATTATGTCTACACAAGCAGTCATTGTAATAATATTCATCCATTTTATTATTTATTCATATCAATAACTCTACCCTTCATTTACAAAAATGACTTAACTACTTATTAATGGTGGAGTTATTAAATGGATGATATTGCATTAGTATACTTTTAATATGCTTCATCATTAGAATATGGTTATAGGTCTTTTATCATGGTGACCCGAAACCTTTGTACTAGTACTATTTGATGATGCTTATCTACATGAGCATTGAAAAACACACCTTTTTAGCCTTGCTAACTAGATGGTGAAAATGAAGTTTCATTTGTGCTTCATTCTTGGAGATCACCAGAGGATTATTGAGAAACATGTTCAAAACTCATGGAAACAAGTTCTCTTATGTGTCATCCTTGATATTAGACCATGTGGAGGAAAATATGCAACTTGATGTCTAAGAACCCTAAATATTGTAGTACTATGTTCTTGGATAATTCTACACAAGCCACACATCCAAAGATAACTTGAAGACATGAACAAGGAGATTGAGCATATTGAAAATCATCATACTTCATTATAAGGATTGACTCATCCACCTATCCATAGCTATATGGAAATATTAGATAAGTTGGGAGACTACCACTGGTCTTTCACTACATAGCTTTATCTTTGAAAGACTGATTCTATTATAAGTAATTCATTCCACCAAGTGATTGGGAATGTATTCAAAATTTATATAGTTATATTTCAGATATGGTGGCATGGATCAAGATTCTTTGTAGCAATTGTGCTATAAGAATATGCATGGTCCATCTTGATGAAGGTATATTTCTTGCTATTGGTCATCATTTTAACTTCTACATGCAACCAATTTCATCAGTGACTTTCATTTTAGGGATTCCAAAGTAATTCCATGTTTTGGATGGTAGCACTTCTTCATCCAATGAGATTCTCATTTCTTTGGTCATTATATGCAATTTATTAAGAACAAAAGTGAAAAAAGTGAAAAAAATAAATAAATTCTAAAAAAGAAAACCGTCAAGTGTTAGACAACTACAATTTGAAAACTAGTTTCTGGCGAATTGTAGTTGAATAAAATTCTTAGTGGTGAAAACTATTTTTACGGTGCCAATAAGAGGTAAGTGATTGAAAATTGGCTTGCCACTGATCACTTGTCATTGTCAAAAATGAAAAAAAGTGAAAGAAATGAAAAACAAAAACAAAAACAAAAAAAATTGTTTGTGTTATTGCTATGGGCTAATTAGTTCGCAGGTATACTCTTGCTTTAGTGGTTGTTTGAGTGCCACCTACCACATCCTGTAGCTCACTTGTGCTAATATTTGATCACTTGTAGTAAGATTTACACTTTTGATTGAGGTGTTAGCAAAAATGTAGAGTAAATTCAAGCTACCACCAATAATGCTCCCTAATACTTCAGCCCGATGGAGATCTTTCATGTGTGGTGTGGCTACAGTCCTTGCAACAATTTTTACTTCCTTCCTTGCTGGAGATTTGTAGTTGCAGAGTTACATTGGCTACCAGATCTTGGCATTAATTGACATGCAAGTTGGTAAAATAATCAATTATATTTTTCATTATTTTATCTTTCAACTTTATTAATATTTCTTATTATATTAATCATATCATGCAGCTTTCCTACCCATCCTCTCTTTGTTTCCCAATGATGGTCAACCCTTTAATTTGGAGGGAGGTTCCTCATCCTTATTCCCTATCATTTTTCCCAATATTTTCTTCCACATTAATTATCACATCATAGTATCCATTGTCCTATCATTGTATCCATTATTTTCACCTTTCATAATCATTCATATTGCTTATTATGTTACTCATTTCACATAGCTCATAATATATGGAGATAGTTTTTTTATGATACCTCTTATTTATAGCATTTTCAATAAATAATGCTATGGTAAAAATTCCAAAGAAAAATGATAAAAAAAAAATTAAAATAAAAAAAAGAGGTATGAATGTTAAAAAAATGAAAAGAAAATTGGCAAACAGAAGCAAAGCCATGATGATTGATATGCATAAGAGCTATAGAAAAATTGAAGGGAACTATGATTGAAAATGAGCTATAACAGTCAAGGGTGATGAAGGAACAAGTCATAAATCCAAATGTTACTAGTCCAAATCATAGCTTGGGTAAGTGCAAAATGATGGGTCTGAAAAAGGGGGCTTAAGTGGCCACTTTTTTTTTGAAATCAAGAAATACTGACCTTGGACATGAAATTGAGGATAGTTACACTCAAAATTTTGAGATGGAAAAAAAACAAGGATCAAAGTCCTCTGAGTCTACTTTCTAAAATACTAATTTATTTTGAAAATGGTTGATATTAAGGGGTTCAAAAGATTGATGTACAAAAGTTGGTGTTGTTTTTGTCAGAAAAACATAACATAGCAACTCTTGTACATCCCTAGCATGGTGAACTTGTTTTCAGTATTTTTAAAATCACTCCAGTGAGAAATTAGATAATAGTATATAGTTGATGCACAATTTTTCTAATAATTTTTTAATGAAGATTTGATTTTTTACTAATTTTCTAAGTGGACACTTCTTGAAAAATAGAATTTTGATCATGCTACCCCTACAAATTTTGGAAACTAATTGAAATTTTTTTTATTTTTTTTTAAATTTGTAGAATGGAGTCTAATTTCTAAAAATGTAATTTATTTTAAATTTCAATGAACATGGTTAATTTATAACAAAAAAACACCAAACACTACTTTTTGCCAAAAAAAACACACGCAAACTAAGTAAATTATATATGAAAGGCTTAACATTGTCAGAAAGTGAAAAAAATTACATCGTTGAATAGCTAAGAGAGAACCTAACATTACCCATGTGTTCGATTTGATCATCATTGAACCACGTGCAATCTTGATGGTGAGCACAAACCTGATTATGTGAGATATTGCACAATTTTCAAAAATATGTCTCTGGTCATTGGGAATGCCCTCCAAGCCTTTGGGTTGGTATTCCAAGGAAAATACCAAGCCCAAGGCTTGGGGTTCCCAAAGCAATATATAATGTGAGCTCATTATAATGCACTCACATTATATCTTAGTTTTGACATGGCTTTTTTGTTTTATGAATGCATTGACAAAACACAAGCACATTATAACATGAGCATGTTATAATGCGCTAGCATTTTGATCTACATTGAATTTATTTTTCTTCTCTTTGTTTTCTTTCTTCTCGTTATTGTTCAGGGAAACTATATACATGAAATAAACATTTAAGGATAATTTGGAATTTATAGGATGTTTGAGAGTGGTTTTGGATCTCTAGGAGTTATAATGCAAATTCTAGTTTTTGGAAGATTTCACAAATTTTTGTACTTTAGAGGTCAAATTTTAGTAATCAGCAAGTTGTACTATTTCTCTCTCTATCTCGCTCATTTTTTATCCCTTACACTCTAGACATCTCTCTCACTATATCCATCCCTTTATCTAACTCTCTCTCTCCCTCTCTCTCCTTTGCC
>VDFB02000020.1:40531116-40713981 GCA_007258455.2 Sequoia sempervirens
TATCTCTCCCTTCCTCCCCTCTCTCACCCATGCTCCCTTCTTCCCTCTATCTCTATCTCTATCTACTTATCTTTGTCTCACCTATCCCTCTCTACCCACATATCCCTCTGTCACTCCCTACCACACTCTCTTTATTGCTCTCTCCTTCCATACCTCTCCCTCCATCTATCTTTCCCTATATACTCTTTATCTCTCATGTCTCTCTACCTCTCTTTCCCTCTCTACTTATCTTTATCTCCCCTTTCCCTCCCAACCACTCTCTCTCTCCCCAATCCCTCCCTCCACCTCTTTCTCAATCCCCCTATGAGGGTTGATGTTGTAAGGTTTAGTGTTTAATGTATAGGGTTGAGGGTATAGGGTTAAGTGTATAGGGTATAGGGATTAGGGTTTATGATATTAGGTATAAATTTGAGGGTATAGGGTATAGGGATGAGGGATGAGGATTTAGGGTTTAGGGTATATGGTTGAGGGTTGAGGGATAGTGTTTAAGGTTGAGGTTATAACATTAAGTGTATAGGGTATATAGATTATGGTTTAGGATATTGGCTATATAGTTGAGGGTATTGGGTTGAGGATATTAAGTTTAGGGTTTAGGATTTATGTATAAGTTTGAGGGTTGAGGGTTCAGGTATAATGTTAAGGGTTGAGGGTATGAGGTTAAGTGTATAGGGTATAGGGATTAGGGTTTAGGGTGTAGGGCTAAGGGTATAAGGTATAGGGTGAAGTCTTGAGAGTGTAGGGTTTGTCATTTAAGTATAGGGTTGAGGGATAATGTTTAGGGTTTAGGGTATAAGGTTGAGGGTATAGGGTATAGGGATGAGGGTTGAGGGTGTAGGGTTTAGGGTTTAAGGTATAGGGTTGAGGGTTGAGGGATAGTGTTCAAGGTTGAGGATATAGGGCTAAGTGTATAGGGTATAGGGATTAGGGTTTAGAATATTGAGTATAGGGTTGAGGGTATTGGGTTTAGGATTGAGGTTTAGGGTTTAACATTTAGGGTTTAGGTATAGGGTAGAGGGATGATGTCTAGGGCTTAGGTTATAAGGTTGAAGGTATAGGGATGAGGGTTGAAGGTGTAGGGTTTAGGGATTAAGGTATAGGGCTGAGGGTTGAGGTATAGTGTTCAAGGTTGAGGGTGTAGGGTTAAGTATATAGGATATAGGGATTAGGGTTTAGGATATTGGGTATAGGGTTGAGGGTATTGGGTTTAGGGTTGAGGGTTCAAGTTTATGATGCAAGGTTTAATGTAGGGTTTAGAATTTAACTTACATCACCAAGAGACCCTATTTCTTGGACCCATTTTTTCAAACAGGCCACTACATTGCTAATTTCATCAAATTGGCAACCCAATGCACCCACTAGCTTGCCCATTCAGTGAAATTGGAAACCTAACTTGGCCTATTTTTAAAAATGGGTCCTAGAGAAGGGGTCTCTCGGTGATTAAATCACTGGGAGACCCCATTTCCTGAACCCACTTTTTTCAAATAGGCCACTACATTGCCAATTTCACCAAATTTGCAAGCTAGTACGCCCACTAGCTAAATCACTAGGAGACCCCATTTCTTGGACCCACTTTTTTCAAATAGGCCACTACATTTCCAATTTCACCAAATTTGCAAGCTAGTACGCCCACTAACTTGCCAATTTGGTTAAATTGGCAACCTAGCTTGGCCTCTTTGAAAAAATGGGTCCAAGAAATGGGGTCTCTTGGTGATTTACATCACTGAGAGACCCCATTTCTTTGACCCATTTTTTTTCAATCATGCCAGTACATTGCTAATTTCACTGAATTGGCAAGCTAGTGCACCCACTATCTTGCCAATTCAGTGAAATTGGCAACCTAACTTGGCCTGTTTGTAAAACTAGGTCCACAAAATGGGGTCTCCTGGTGATTTACATCACCGAGAGACCCCATTTCTTGGACCCACTTTTTCAAAAATGGGCCCAAGAAATGGGGTCTCCTAATGATCTAGCTTTCCAATTCAGTGAAATTGGCAACTTAACTTGGCCTGTTTGAAAAATTGAGTCCAAGAAGTGGGGTCTCCCGGTGATGTAAACTCTCTACCCAAGTAGATTCTCTACCCTAATCCCTCAACCCTCAATCATTAATGTTAGAAAATTGTGCCTCAACTTGCTGGCTTGAATCTCTATTAAAGACAATGTATTTTTCCTTTTCTTGGTCTTCATTATCGTCTGATCGTTGGAGTTTGTAACTTTGTAACCTAAGTCACAGGATTCTAAAAGTTTCTAACCTGGCGATAGTGTGTTGGTCATGACATTTGGGAATTCTCTAACCTACAGTGGAGGTTACAAAGTTTGAGTTTTCTCTGACTAGGTGATAGTGGTATCAGCTTGTCATGGGGATCAAGAAATTTTTAACTTTTGTGTGGTGGTTGAGAAGTTATAATTTTACGCGACATGTTGATGGGTGTTCACTTCATTAGAGCCATGTCAATGGGTGTTTTGAGACTATGGTTGTACAAGTGAGTAAGTAACAAAAGGGCTAACTCGTGGACACATAAAGTCTTCGGGTTTTTCGATTTAAATAATTGACTGCTCATATTCCACACCAATGTGGGATAATGTCAATGAATGAACTTCTTTGGCAATTCAATGAACTGAATCGGTTTTAGACAAAATATTCTTGGAGATCGAAGGTTCTTTGTGTGAATAAGGTTAAAACAATAGACCGGTTGGGTTTCGTTTTGGAAGAAGAACAAGATTGTTTCAATTCAGCGTGTATTGTATGTTGAAAGAACATTGTAACAGTGTTGTGATTGATTGTGGTTGGCCCGATTGTAATGTTGTTGTGTAATATCATAGAAAAAATACCTGTGAAGAAGGGATATGTAACTTTATTGTACTTTATTTTTACTATGAATAAAGTGATCATTCTTTGGTGGTGGGTTTTTCTCCCGAAAAGGTTTTCCCATGTAAACTTGGTGTCCATTCTCTATTGATATTATTGTCTATTTTGTTCTATCTTTTTATGTGTGAGTCTTAATGTTCTGTAATTTGAAATTAAAAGTACTCCTGCATTATTCCCCTATGAATTGACATTAGGAAAGTGATTTCCACATTAGAGTCTTTCCTTGCAAGTCGTATCAGAGCCTGACTAGTTGTGTTATCCTTGTGGGTTGGGTTGGTTTTTTGTGTCAATTTTGAAGTGGGAGTTTTGTAGAAACTTGATAATCTCAATTGTAGATTAAGATGGCAAGCACGTTAGGAAATATTGAAATTGAGAAATTCAATGGTAGCAATTTTGAGTTTTGGAAACTCAAAATGGAATATTTCTTGGTGGATCATGACCTTTGGCTTGCTGTGGCTGGAACGAAACCCTCAGGCATGAAGCAAGAAGCTTGGGATCTCACAGACAGAAAAGAAAAAGGGTTGATAAGACTCTATTTAGTAGACTCAGTTCTCCTTAACGTTCATAAAGAGAAGACTGCATCTTCTTTGTAGAAGAAGCTTGGAGACACTTATCAAGAAAAGTCTTTGGTCAATAAGTTGTTCTTAAGGAAGAAGTTGTACTCTTTGAAGATGGAGGAAGGGGCATCTATGGCTGATCACTTGAATACTTTCAACATGATTATTGCTCAGTTAATATCTATGAGTGTGAAGATAGATGATGAATATCGTTGTATGCTTTTGTTGTGTTCTCTGCCTGATTCTTGGGATCATTTAGTGATGGCGATTGGGAGCACAACAACCACTTTCAAGATGGAAAATGTGGTTGCTTCTTTGTTATTAGAAGATATGAGAAGAAAATCTTCTGAGATGGTGAAGGAGGCTCTTTTTGTTCATGGTAGATCAAAGGAGAAAGGAAAGAAGAAGGACAAGTCTAAATTAAAATTTGAAGGGAGATCAAAGTCTCCTGGCAAGAAGTCCAAGGTGAAATTTTGGAACTGTGGGTAGCTAGGTCATGTCTAAAATGATTTCAAAGAGGAGAAAAAGAAGAAGAAGAAGAAGAAATCTTTCGATAATGATTCTTCTCAGAGCGAAGCAGATGCTTTTATTGCAACCTTGGCAACTCAGGCATTCAATGATGTCTGGATGATAGACTCTGGATCATATTTCCACATGACATCTCATAGAGACTAGTTCACAAAGTATGAAGAATACAATGGTGGAAAGGTGCATTTAGCAAGCAATTTATCTCAAGAAATTTTTTGGTCGTGGAAGAGTCAAAATTTAGTTTCATGATGGAAGAATTAAGGGAATTAATGGCGTAATGCATATACCAAGTTTGGCTCAAAATTTACTTTATGTAAGCAAGTTGAATGATGTTGGAGTGCAAGTCTCATTCTCAAGCAATGACTATAAAATGACTAGAGGATTGATGGTACTGGCTAGGGGTGATCGAATTAGTACTCTGTACAAGTTGGACACACTTGTTGTTCAATGTAACAGTGTCTCTACAAATTCACAAAAGGTTGTTCATGTAAAAGAGACTGACATCCCGAAAGGGTAAAATTCTTTGGAAGCTAAACTTCCTACAGAGAAGACTATGCTCTAGCATCGAAGGCTCGATCACATTGGTGAGAAAGGCTTAAAATCCTTGAAAAATAAAAACCTAGTTGGGGGGCTTGAATATGGTATCCTGGAATTTGAATTTTGTGAACATTGAATATATGGAAAACATCACCGTGTTTCTTTTTACTCTAGTCCTCACAAATCTTCTGGTGTTTTCGATTATATCCACTCTAATTTTTTTGGTCCAGTAAATGTTCCTTCATTATTGAAATCAAGATATTATGTTTCCTTTATTGATGATTATTTGAAAAGGGAATTTGTATATTTTCTATAAAGTCAATCAGAAGTGTTTAGTCGGTTTAAAGAGTTCAAGAAATTAGTTGAAAATCATATTGGTAAGAAAATAAAATGCTTGAGGATAGATAACGGTGGTGAATTTTGTTCTGCAGATTTTGAAAGGTATTGCAAAGACCATGGAATTAAAAGTCATAAAACAACACCTTACACTTCACAGCAAAATGGAGTTGTTGAAAGGTTGAAAAGGATGTTGATGGAGAGAGCAAGAATTATGTTGAGCAGTGCTGATCTGGAGTAGAAGTTATGGGCTGAGGTTGTGGCTACAACATGTTACTTGGTAAATCAGTCTCCTTCAGAAATTGTTAAAAAAATTCCTATGGAAGCTTGGTCTGGTAAGAAGCCCTCTCTGAGACATGTTTGTGTCTTTGGTTGTGAATAATATGTTTATGTGTTGAATGAGAAGAGAACTAAATTGGAGAAAAAAGTTGTTAAGTGTATCTTCATTGGCTACAACATTAATGTGAAAGGATACAAGCTTTGGAATCCCATGACTGAAAGGTGGTATACAACAGAAGTGTAATCTTTTGTGAGCTGAAACCTTCTTCAGAGGATCTGTAGTCTGGGATGAAAGAAGTCAAGGAGAAAAATGATGGTGTTGAAATTCCTCTAACACCTGAAAAAGAGGAACAAAAAATTGATAGTGTACTTGAATCTAAGGAGAGTTTGAGTAGCTCTGAGAGTTCTGAACAAGAAGAAGAACCACAACCTCAGCCTCAGCTTCAGCCCATGAGGAGGTCTACACATGAAAAGAATTAACCTGACATGTATGGGTTTTCTATGATAGATTCGAATTGTGCCTATTCTTTAATTACTAGCACTGGTGAGCCTAGGACCATTAAAGATGAAATTAGAATGCCTGATTCAAACTCTTGGTTGGAAGCCATGAATGAAGAAATGGCATTGTTAGAAAAGAATGAAACTTGGAGTTTGGTACCCTTTCCTGAATGCAAAAAATTCATTGGTTGTAAGTGGGTGTTTAAGAAGAAGATTGGTTTGAATGGTAGTGTTGAAAAGTATAAAGCGAGGTTGCTTACAAAGGGATATTCCTAGGTAGAGGGAATTGATTATGGAGAAATATTTTGTCCTATAGCTAAGCTAACATCTATCATATTTCTTTTGTCACTTGCAGCAACGTATGACTTAGAAGTTGAATAGATGCATGTGAAGACAATGTTTCTTCATGGAGATCTTGAAGAAGAAATATATAT
Source organism: Sequoia sempervirens (assembly GCA_007258455.2). Classification (NCBI taxonomy): domain Eukaryota; kingdom Viridiplantae; phylum Streptophyta; class Pinopsida; order Cupressales; family Cupressaceae; genus Sequoia; species Sequoia sempervirens. The sequence goes on from VDFB02000020.1 coordinate 40,537,152, forward strand.
GTCCCAGCTTGAGCACTTTGTGGTAAAAGGTAAAGACAATCTAGTTTGCAAGTTAAAGAAATCTCTATATGGTTTGAAGTAGTCACCTAGAATGTTGTACTAGAAATTTGACACATTTGTTCTATCATTGGGATTTGTAAGATCAAAATCTGATCATTGTGTGTACTACAAGATTGAAAATGATTGTATTCTTATTATTTCCGTTTACGTTGATGATATGTTGTTCATAGGGAATAGTAAGTTTATGATTTATGATCTAAAATCTCAGTTGTTTGCAAAGTTCAAAATGAAAGATCTTGGTGCAGCTAGGTATATTCTAGGGATGGAAATAAATAAGGATAGAAAGAGTAAAAAACTTTAGCTCAGCCAGAGTAAGTATATTAACAGTGTTCTAGAGAGATTTGGTATGACTAATTGCAAGTAGCTAGTTGTTCCAATTTTGTAGGGAATGAAACTATTTATTGAAGATTGTCCAAAATCTCCTACGGAGATGGAGGACATGATCGAAGTGCCTTATGCAAGTGCAGTTGGCAGTTTAATGTATGCAATGTTCTACACAAGCCTAGATATTTTCCAAGTAGTGGGAGTTCTTAGCCGGTTTATGGAAAATCCAGGAAGGCCACATTGGGATGTTGTGAAAAGAGTTTTTAGATATTTAAGAGGTACATCATAGTATGATTTATGTTATCATGGTAACTCGATTGGATCATAGCATTCTCTCAGCATTCGAGGTTATGCGGATTCTAATTGGGTAGGGGACATTGATAGTCAAAGATCCACCAGTGGATATATTTTCATGTTGAATGGTGGTGTAGTTAATTAGATGAGTAAGTGGCAGGTTGTAGTTGCTCTATCCATGAATGAAGCTGAGTACATGGCAGCAACACATTCCTGCAAAGAAGTTGTATGGCTTAGACATTTGTGTTCTAAAATTGGATTCAGTGCAAGGAAAATTTCAATTTTTTGTGACAATCAAAGTGATATTTGTTTGGCGAAAATTCCAACTTTCCATGCCAGGAAGAAACATATTGATGTGTAGTATCATTTTGTACAAGATATGGTGGAGGATGGAAAGGTCAATTTAGAAAAGGTGGATACTCTAGAAAACTTTGTAGATGCATTGATAAAGTCCGTAAGCACAAACAAGTAAGTATGTTAGTTTGATGGGCCTTGAAGCCCATGACCTTCATTAACTTTGAGTTTAGAGGAAGCTAGTAAGTCTTCATCAAGTGGGAGATTTGTTAGAAAATTGTGCCTCAACTTTCTGGCTTGAATCTCTATTAAAGACTTAGCATATTTTTCCTTTGCTTGGTCTTCATTTTCGTTTGATCACTAGAGTTCATAACTTTGTAACCTAAGTCGCGGGGTTCTAAAAGTTTCTAACCTAGTGATAGTGTTTTTTTCATGGCATTCAAGAATTCTCTAACCTGCAATGGAGGTTATGAAGTTTGAGTTTTCTCTGACTAAGTGACAATGGTATCAGCTTGTTGCGGGGATCGTGAATTTTTTAACCTTCGTGTGGTGGTTGAAAAATTAGAATTTTACGTGACATGTCGATGGGTGTTCACTTTATTGGAGCCATGTCGATCAGTGTTTTGAGGTTGTATATGTATGAGTGAGTAAGTAACAAAAGGGATAACTCATGGACACATAAATTCTTTGGTCTTTTGGATTTAAACTATTGGTTGTTCATATTCTGCACCAATGTGGGATAATGTTGATAGTTGAACTTCTTTGGCAGTTGAATGGACTGAATCAGTTTTGGACAAAATATTCTTGGAGATCAAAGGGTCTTTGTGTGAATAAGGTTGAAATGACAAACCAATTGGGTTATATGTTGGAAGAAAAGAAAAAAATATTTCGGTTGAGCATATATTGTATGTTGAAAGAACATTGTAACAGTGTTGTGATTAACCGTGGTTAGCCTGATTGTAATGTTGTTGTGTAATATCAAAGAGAAAATACCTGTGAAGAAGGGATCTATAAATTTATTGTAATTTTGGTTTACTATGAATAAAGTGATCTTTCATTGGTGGTGGGTTTTTCTCCCGAACGGGTTTTCCCACGTAAACTTGGTGTCCATTCTCTATTGATATTATTGTCTATTTTGTTCTATCCTTTTATGTGTGAGTCTTAATGTTCTATAATTTGAAATTAAAATTACTCCTACATTATTCCTCTGTGAATTAACATTAGGAAATCAATTTCTACACTAGATTCTTTCATTCCACTTAATTCATCAACCCTTCAACCCTCAACCCTCTACCCTCTACCCTCTACCCTCATCCCCCAACCCTCAACCCTTAACCCTTAAACCCTAATCCCTTAACCCCTATACCCTCTACCCTATACATTGGACCCTCAACCCTATACCCTCAATCCTCTACCCTCAACCTTAAACCCTCAACCCTCAACTCTTAAACCCTCTACACTCTAACCTATACATTAAACCCTTAGCCCTCAATTCTCAACCCTCAACCCTATACAATGGACCCTCAACCCTAATCCCTCAACCCAATACCCTCAACCCTCTACCCTCAACCTTAAACCCTCAACCCTCAGCCCTCATCCCTTAAACCCTCAACCCTCAACCCTCAACCCTTAAACCCTTAACCCTCAAACCCTATACCCTATACCCTCTACCCTATACATTGGACCCTCAACCCTAATCCTTCAACCATATACCCTCAAACCTATACCCTAAACCCTAAACACTAAACCCTCAACCCTAAACCCTTAATCCCTCAACCCTTAATCCCTCAACCCTTAAACCCTCAACCCTCTACCCTATACCCTCAACCCTCAACCATTAAAGCCTAATCTCTCAACCCCTATATAGTTGACCCTCAACCCTAATCCCTCAATCCTCTACCCTCAACCTTAAACCCTCAATCCTCAACCCTTAAACCCTAAAAAATTAAACCCTCTACCCTCTACCCTATACATTAAATCATCAACCCTCAATTCTCAACTCTCTACCCTTAATCCCTCAACCCTCAGCCCTTAAACCCTTAAACCTCAACCCCTATACCCTCTACCCTATACATTAGACCCTCAACCTAATCCTTCAACCATATACACTCAAACCTATTCCCTAAACCCTCTACTCTCAACCCTAAACCCTTTAACCCTAAACCCTCAAACCTTCTACCCTCTGCCCTCAACCCTAATCCCTCATCCCTATACCATCAACCCAATACCCTAAATCATCAACCCTATAGCTCCTCCACCCTAATCCCTCAACACTAAACCTTCAACCCCTATCCCTTTCTCTCTATCTATACATATCACCCCTCTCTCCCTCCCTCTCTCCTACCCTCTCTAATTGTATCTATCTACTATCTCCCTCTTTCTGTGTACCTCTTTCTTAATCAATCCCTACCACTCTCTCTTGCTCCCTCTATATCTCTCTCTCTATCTCCCTCCCACTACCTCTCCATCACTCCCTCTCTCTCCCACTCCCTCTTAGGGTTTAGAGATTAGGGTAGAGATTTTTCTTGGGTTTAAGGGTTTAAGGGTTGAGGGATTAGGGTTGAGGATAGAGGGTATTGGGTTGAGGGTAGAGATCCAATTCCCTTAACTCCTATCCCTTTTCTCTCTATATATACATCTCACCTCTCTCTCCCTCCCTCTCTCCTACCCTCTCTAATTGTCTATATCTACGCTCTCCCTCTTTCTATGTACTTCTTTCTCAATCAATCCATACCACTCTCTCCCACTCTCTCTCTATCTCTCTCTATCTCCCTCTCACTCCCTCTCCATCATTACCTCTCTCTCTCACTCCCTCATAGGGTTTATGGATTAGGGTAGAGTATTTCCTTGGGTTTAATGGTTTAAGGGTTGAGGGTAGATGGTAGAGGGTATAAGGGTTTAGGGTTTAAGGGCTAAGGGTTTAGGCTTTAGGGTTGAGTGTTTAGGGGTTTAAGGGTTAAGGGTTTATGGTTGAGGAATTAGGGTAGAGAGGGATGGATGGATGGAGAGATGGAGGGAGAAGTGAGATAGAAAGAAGGAGAGAAGAGGAGGGAGGGACAAAGTTATATGAGGGTTTAGGATCCAATGTATATGGTAGAGGGTTCAAAAATAAGGGTATAGGGTTGAGGACCTATAGGGTTGATGGTTTAGGGTATTGGGTTGAGGGTACATATGGCTGAAGGATTAAGGTTGAGGGTCCAATCTATAGGGTAGAGGGTATAGGGATTAAGGGTTTAGGGTTTAATGGTTGAGGGTTAAGGGATTAGGGGTTGAGGGTTTAACTTGTCCTATTTGAAAAAAATGGGGTCTCTCGATGATTTACATCACCAAGAGACCCCACTTCTTGGACTCATTTTTTCAAACAGGCCACTACATTGCCAATTTCACCAAATTGGCAAGCCAGTGTGCCCACTAGCTTGCCAATTCATGAAATTGGGAACATAATTTGGCCTATTTGATAAAATGGGTCCAAGAAATGGGGTCTCCTAGTGATTTACATAGACCTGAAAGATAGACCTGAGAGGGAGGGAGAGAGAGAGTCTTGAGAGGGTTTAGGGTGTAGGGTGTGAGACAGAGACCTAAGAGAGAGGGAAAGAGAGGGAGAGAGAGAGAGACTTGGAGAGAGAGAGAGAGTTATCTAGTTAGAGTGGGAGGGAGAGACTTTAAATAGGGGCAGGGGTGTGAGGTAGAGACCTAGGGGAGAGAGAGAGTTCTCTAGTTAGGGTGAGAGGGAGAGAGAGGGAGTGAAGAGAGAGGGAGTGGGAGAGAGATAAAGGGAGTGAGAGAGAGAGGCCTAAGAGAGGGTGAGGGGGTGTGAGTGAGAGACCTAAGAGAGAGGGAAAGAGATGGAGAGAGAGAGAGAGTTCTCTAGTTAGGGTGGGAGGGAGAGACTTGAGAGAGGGTGAGGGGTGGGAGGGAGAGACCTAAGAGAGAGAGAGAGAGAGAGAGAGAGAGATTTCTCTAGTTAGGGTATGAGGGAGAGACTTGAGAGATGGGGAGGGGTGGGAGGGAAATACATGAGAGAGAGAGAGAGAGATTTATTTAGTTAGGGTTGGAGGGAGAGACTTGAGAGAGGGGGAGGCGGTGGGATGGATAGAACTAAGAGATAGGGAGAGAGAGAGAGAGAGAGTTGTCTAGTTAGTGTGGGAGGGATAGAAGGAGGGATAGACCTGAGAGAGAGAGGGTGATAGAGGGAGTGGGAGAGATAGTGTTGGACCTAAATCCTAAGCCATAAACCATAAATCCTAAAACATAAAACCTAAACCTAAAGCTTAAAACCTCAACCCTAAACCCTAAAGATTAAAGCCTAAATCCTAAATAGAGAGAGGGGGAGATAATGGTGAGATAGAGAGTAGAGAAGGAAGGAGGGAGTGAGAGAGAAAGATAGGTAAGGGAGAGAGAGAGAGAGAGAAATCTAGAGGGAAGGAGTAAGGTTGAGATATCAAGAGAGAGGGAGAGAGGGAGAGAGGAAGAGAGGGAGAGAGGAAGAGAGGGAGAGAGAGAGGGAACGAGGAAGGTATAGGTAGATATGGAGAGAGAGACAAAAACAAAGAGAGGAGGAAGGTTGGGATATTGAGAGAGAGGGAGAGAGAGAGAGGGAGGGAGGAAGGGAGAGGTAGAGATGGAGAGAGGGAGAGATAGAGAGTAGTATGTAAGGAAGGAGAGATATGATTGAGGGTTTATGGTACAAGATTGAATGTAGGGCTTAGGGTTTAAGTTTATGGTTGAGGGATAATATTCAAGGTTTATTTTATAAGATTGAGGGTGTAGGGTTTAGGGTATATGGATTATGGTTTATGATATTTGTTATAGGGTTTGGGAGATTGATAGATAGGGAATGAGAGAGGTGATATAGAGAGAAGTAGAGAGTGAAGAAGGAAGGTGGAGAGATTGAGAGAGAGAGGAGGGAGAGAGAGAGAGAGGTTGAGAGGGATAGGTTAGATAGAGAAAAGTAGAGAGGGAAGGTGGGTAGGAGAAAGGGGGAGATATATAATATTAGGGGGAAAGAGGGATGGAGAGAGGGACGGAGAGAGGGGTTGAGAGAGAGGTGAGATAGAGAGAGGAGGGAGAGGGGGAGAGAGAGAATTGTTCTCGATAGATATTAAAGAGGGAAGGAGAGAGTGAGAGAGAGAAATATGGGAGAGAGGGAGAGAGAGGGAAGGAGGGAGGGAGACGTAGAGACGGAGAGAGGGAGATAGAGAGATGTTTAATAGCTCACTATCTACAAACCATCATTAGCTAACTTTTTTACTGCTAGATGAATTTACAATTTTAGAGATTTGGGTAAATTTTTAGCTCCATATGTGCTCATCTAGTAACACTTTCTAAAATAACACTTTACTATATTTAAACATAAACAAAATTTGACTTTATCAAATCAATTTAGGAGATCTAAATTATATAAACATGACACTTTACAAGCTTGGTAATCTTGAAATAAACCAACTTTGACACACAAACAAAAAAAATTACTATTGACCTTGTTTAGGAAAATTATGACACCAAGAACATACAAATTGGAATGACACTTTCATAGATTGGGTTGAAAATCTACAATGGTATAAAATAGAAATATTGGCATAAGCTCCAACAATGGCTCTTATTTAGGGACACATGTTCCCATAGAACATGGTGAGAATTCAAAGAACTCCAAAATCCAAACCACACACAAGGAAATAGATAATAACACTTTACATTGATTACAAAAAACCATGACTACTCAACATAACATAAGAGAAATAATTATACATGAAAAAGAGGATTTGAAACTCATGAGTTCAATAATGCTTCAATAATTTTCTATGCATTAACAATTCTTGAATTTCTCCATTAAATTAATAATAAAATTAGAATCCTCACTATAATAATTTTCAATAATCATGTGGCCCAACTACATAAGATCAAATTTCCCATATTTGCATTTATCCTATAGCAAAGTATTCCAAACCTACACCATGTCTCTAGTTTCAAATTTCATTAGGTTTTCCCTCTTATCAAAAAAATATTTCATTTGTTGTTGTGCTTTCAAATTAATCTTTAAAATATTTTTTATACTTTTATCAAGCTCAATCAATTGATTAATTTTACATGTCATTGCATCATCTATTTTTTCAACTATCTCATGTACAAACTTATAAACATGTAGTAAATTTTTAATAGGAAAAATGACATTAAATTTATTACTAAGTGAAAAGGTGATTTACCAATAGACTTATTTGGAGTAATCATTTACCCATACTACAAGCCTAAGCTTAGAATCCCATGCTTAATTATTATGACCAAACACTCTTTAATAATGTTCATCATTTTTTTATTTCTTGGTTTAGCCTATCCATTCCCCTATGGATGATATGGAGATGAATGAGAAATTGTAACTCCATACTCAGAACAAGAATTAACGAATTCAATAGATCTAAAACACATTGCATTATCTACTATAATCTTATTAAGAATACCAAATCTAGTAACAATATGATTCATTATAAAAAAATGGTTACCACCTTACTAGTAGCTCTTTTAGTGGGAATAGCCTCAACCTACTTAGTAAAATAACTCATTGTTGTTAAAATTCATCTATATTGAATCTATGAATCATTAAAATAACTATGAATAATGAACAACAAAAGAAAATAAACAATCACAATCAATTCATAGACCTTAATGAGGTATTTAAGGAAATCAAATAATCAAATGGAGCAAACCTGCACAATAACAGGTTGCTTAGCTCCATTACTCTTCAATTACACCTTGAAGAATGGTGCTTATATTTTCTCTCAGATTTTAACACAAAAGCACTTAAATGATATGTGTATAGATTTCTTGTAGAGAGAGAGATATATTGGATGAATGAGGGATATATTTATAGATTTCATGTGATGTTGACCAATAGTTGAGATTGAATAGATCAATGAATGTGAATGTTTGAGAGGAATTGATTCTGAGTGATAAGGAGTTAACTAATTGTGTGATTTGAGCTAACTGATCATATGGATTAGTTAATCTAGAATTGATTGATGAGATAAGTACAAATGAGTGTTAGTGAGACAAAATAGATTAGGTAGAAGACTAAATTGATTGGAGAGTGAACTCGAAGTGAGTGGAAGTTGAATGATGAGGTGGTAATTTACATGGATAATTAATAAAATAATTAAAATAATTAATTATTTATTTCATGTGCAAAGGGAAAAATAAATAAAATAATATTTTTTATTAAATATTTTTAGAAGAAGATAATGTTTGTGATAGAATAAGCAGGGAAGGGCCTTGATCCCATGGAACAAAGTAGATCAAAATGAATAGTCAAGGTGGGAAACAGCACCACCAACCAAACCAAAAATAGCTTCAGGTTGGCACACAAGCCCAAATTTAAAACCATCGTTATAGTCCAGCCATTATCTATCAAAAATAAAAAGTTACTACCAGCTAAATTAGAGCTATGGAGGCCATTAATTAATTCCATAGTATACCAAGTGGTATTCCACAAAATCTTATAGAGAATTAACGAACAGTCCCAAAAATTGATATAATTCAGAAAACCCGTCAAAAAACAAGAAAGTAACAAACCAAGCCATTAATTGGCTTTCCTAAACAAGTCCCCTTACTCTCCTAAGAGAGTTGCATATTCATGCCATTCAGGTCCCTCTGTTTCATCCAACATTTTGAGGGTGTCATATTTCCCCTACTTCTTCAATTTTCTGGTTATCTTTGCTTCTCCCGAGGCCACTCCCAGCATCGCACGTCTCATTAACCTATTAGTAACTCTCATCAAAGAAACCAACACCTTTTCCATATCTTTGAATTGGACCTGCAAAAAGGTTAATCTACTCTTCAAAATATCAATACTCAAATCTTCATTTTTATTCTCCAGACCAGAAAGCTCAACATCCTATTCATTCCTAGTTCCATTTTTTCCTGAGATGGCTTGACTTGCTCCTCCTATTCCTCATCTTTTTCCTCCTCCTCTAGGTCTTCTTCCCCCATATCGTAGGAAGTTTCCTCAAAATCATAATCAAGATTCAGAATCATGATCTTCTTGAGCCTCGAATTCCTCATAACCCGAGATATCCTTCACTTTGATAGAAACTTTTTCTTTCCCCTTTTTCTCATTTGAGGCCACCTTCGCTAGCTAGGCAGACCTTCTTCCACTACTACCACCGCTCCCTTGACCCTATAAATTCTCCTTGACCTTCTCCTTTTGATTCACATCCTCAAAAATATGAATAACTTCACTAGGATTGACATCACTTCTAGGTTTCTTGTATTTTTGGGGCTCAAGCAGTAGGGGAGAGTGTTTTCTCTCTTTAGGGGTAGCTCTGGAAAGCAACAAGTTGACATTCTTTGAATCCTCACTTTTCTAGGACTAAGGGGTAGAAGGGTTTGACACATTAGCCAACAAAGAGTTACTCTTAGCAAGGATGAGCAAACGTCTCGCAACAATAGTAGGAGGGTTGCAGGGAAGTTGTTCAATAGTCAGGGGTTCAACAACAACAGGGTTACCCTCCCTCCACGGTTCAACATTGTCCTCATCAAACTAGTCAGGGTTGTCAACTCTAGCATTAAGAGGATTGCCATGGGGATTTTGGGAAAGGGAAAATTTGTACAAAGTAAGCATTAGGCGCTAGTGGAGTGGCGGGTTAGCACCTTTCTCTATACTCAGTTGCATTGAGGACAGAAGGTAAAATGGCATATTTATTTGCTCCCCATGTCTGCTATGGTTTAGAATAGGAAAGTGATAAGCGTGGAAAAACATATAGTGACCTTCAAGAGTAAAATAGTGCATAACAAATAGACTCACAAGGGAAAAAGGAGGAGAAATTTTGAGTCTTGCATACCCATTCTGGAACCGCTTGAGATTTTCTCCTTCATGCAGAAAATTATCCACAAATCTTTGATAATCGACTCCACTTTTTTTGAAAACCTTCAAACCAGAATTCTGTAACCCTGTGGCCTCGGCTATAAAATGAGAATAAACCTCAAACTTCACAACTCCTATAGAAGCCTAGCCTCTCCTCCAAGAATTAGTGAACATCATCATTAAACCTTCATTATAGCCTTTGAGGGATTGGAAGAAGGGTGTCATTCCCGTATTTTCAAACATAGTATAAAGGTCGCCATTCTATTTTAGCGCTTGGCAGTTGGGTGGCTCGGTCCTTTTTCTCGGGCCTCCCATCTTGCTCATCTGTAAGTACTTGTGCAGAGACTAGCTAGACTTCATGCTCTCTCTAGCAAACTTCTTTCTTCCCTGACTGAAACCAGCGTTCGAAACCCAAACAAAACACAATATCACAAAGGACTTACAATTTGAGAAGTTTCTTTTTAAGGACAAAAAATTCACGTTTCTCGGAACACAAAAGGCATTATGAATTTTACAAGAATTAACAACCATAATTAATATCTTTCCATTTCCCTCTATAGAAATACATGAATAACTAACAGAGGGCTTTTCGGCAAGTATAGAAATGATAGCCTTTATCAAAACCAATATCGACATGTGATTTTTTATCATACTCTTTAACTAGAAATTAATGGGATTATCTTCCTCGAGGATCCTCCTATGCCTGCACATTCGCCTAAAGCCATCATTACTAGGAAAGCTTGATAGCACCACTTTGTACCCTTCCGTCCCACCAACATTCAATTTTTTAGATACGCATTTGATATTCATTTTCAAACTTTTCATTGAAGATGACATCTTTAAGAGGTGGTGAAAAATTTCCATTTATCCACCATGTCCAACCCCTACACCCCAGCACTACATTGGCAGCACAGTCAGTAGCTCGATTCCCTTCCCTATACACATGTTGAACTTGATAGATAGTAAAGAATTTTTTTATTAGTTTACATATGTCTATAATATTTTTTATTTCCAATGGTGATGCAACATCATTTAAAATGTCCACAATTAACTTTGAGTCTCCTTCGATGATTACATTTTTGAAACCCAACACCTTTAGGAAATTGAAGGCACCAAGAGCACCCATAGCTTCAGCTTTGTTGTTTGAGTAGATACCAAAGTTCACTCCAAAATCCATTATACAGTCACCATTATAGTTTCTCACCAGGTCACCTACTCCAACCTAACCTAGGTTGCCTTTTGAGCAGTTTTCAAAGTTACACTTCACCCAATCTTTCAGAGGAGGACACTAGACAGTACCCATCCTATTAAGCGTCTTAGATCAGTTCAAATTGGTTAAGTCTCTACTTATTCCCCAATTTTTTTTTATTCTCATCTCCTTGTAGTTCGGCTAGGAGTTGGAGAAGCTATTTCTACCTGCCTCAGTATTTTCCTTAATTTGAGTTCTAATTATCTGAAACACCTCCCCACCACTTCTCTCCTCTTCTCTAAATATTCTATTATTTCTCTCCTTCCATAGCCCCCATGTAACAACAGGGGGAACTTGATTCCACAAATCCACAATAACATTGTGAGAGAAAGGATAGTTTGACCATCCTTCAATAAACAACTTCAAAGAGTTTGGAAACACCCAATCTAAAGACAACAACTACAACACCTTGGACCAAACCTCCCTCGCATAATTGCAATGGACTTGAACAAATGAGTTATCGATTATTCCTCATATTTACATAGAGAACACCAATTAACTAGTTGGAATCCTCTCTTAACTAGGTTATCAATGGTGAGGATATTGCCATGGACAACAGTCCACCAAAAATAATTAATTTTAGGAATCAAGTTCTTAAGCCACACCACTTTCCAGAAAGGATTAGGAACAACATCTTGGATCCTCTCCAAATCTTCATAGGTCTTTCTAACTGAGAAACAGCCTGAGGTGCTACTTTTCCAGAGCCATACATCCTCCCGACCTTGATCAAACCACTTCATCTCCCCAATCAAATTTTCCAAGTTGATGAGGAGAGGATCCTAGTTCAATTGTCTTTGACCCCTCAAAATATTTCTCCTTACAAGGCATCAAATTCCTTCCATTTTGGTTCCTCCCCATCCCAGATTATATAATGACTCACCTTTTGGCCACAAATTATTTGGAGGCTACACTTTAGGGGATTCAAATCCTCATAGGTAGCTAGGGTGGCATTCTCAATCCAAGGATCCTTCCAAAAATATGTGTTAATCCCATTCCCTATTCTCTTCCTTTCCCCCAACTTTAGCACATTCCTTAATCTGATAAGATGGTTCCATAAGGCAGAACCATGAGGAAGATCCAATTGAGGCAGGAAGCAGCCAAACTTCTTATTTCTCAAGTACTTGGCATGGAACAATTTGACCCAATCTTTAGAGCCTTCTAGAAGATTCCACCCAGTTTTAGTAGTTAAGGCTTTGTTGAGCATCTGAATTCTTCACATCCCTAGCCCCCCACACCTTTTAGGCCTGTAAACTTTATCCCAGCTGACAAGAGACAGTCTATTTTTTTCCTCTGTTCCAAGCCACAAAAATTTCCTCTAAATCTGTTATATCTTCTCCCCTATATGAACATGAATTTTAAACAAAGAAAGATAATACACTGGAATATTCTAAAGAGAGGCTTTAAGGAATTAGATTTTACCTGCCAAACTTAGCAGCTTACCCTTCCATCCTACCAATTTATGTTGAATCCTTTCTAATAATTGGTTCCAATAATTATTTTCTAATCTCTTGGAAAACAATGGGAGCCCCAGGTAGGTATTAGGTAACTCAACTTCTTGACAACCCAGAATTATTTTCACTATGTCCCTTATCTATTGATCAGTGTTGAAAAAATAAACTTTGCTTTTATCATAGTTAATGCATTGACCAAAAACAAAAGCATAATCATTAAGAATTTGTTTCCATAAGCCTGCTTCCCCCACTGAAGCTTCCTCAAACAATAGGGTATCATCAACAAATTGTTGATGGGAATCAGGCCTGAGAGAAGAAGCAGCCTTGACACCTTTAAGAGCTTGCACATCAACCAACCTTTGAATATTCCTTCCTAGGGCTTCAGCCACAATAATAAACAAGTATGGAGAAAGAGGGTCCCCTTGCCTGAGACCATGACCACAGGAGAAGAAACCTTGGGGGACACCATTAACCAAAATAGAATACATAAGAGAAGTGACACAAGACAAGATCATCTTTAAAAATCTTCCATCTATCCCATACTTCTTAAGAATAACAAAGAGGAAAGGCTGGGAGACCCTATCATAGGCCTTGGAGATGTCAATTTTGAATGCCATCCCAGGGTTTTCTGAATGCTCCACTGAGTGGATTATGTCATGGGTAGAGATAACAACATCATGAATGTTCCTGCCCTGAACAAAACCTTTCTGATTAGGAGCTATCATTTTTCCAAGCACCAGTTCAAGTCTAAACACAAAAATTTTAGAAAAAAATTATAAACTGTATTACAAAGGCTAATAGGTCTATAGTCTTTCATAGTTGAGGCATCAGAAAATCTAGGAATAAGAGCTATAAAAGTTGCATTCAAATTATTTAACAACCTTCCTAGCCTAAAAAAGTCTCTGGCAGCATTAAAGAAATCATTTTTGACAATTTCCCAATAAGTTTGAAAAAAAAAAGGGGGAAATCCAACAAGACAAGGGGCTTTTAGAGCTCCAAACAAAAACACGTCCTTTTTGAATTCTTCCAAAGAAACAATATTAGTCATCATCTTTAATTCTAAGTTTGAGACAACATTATGGATAACATTAAGAAAATCAGCGTTAACCTGGGGATCATTGACAGGATTTAAAAGACAAGAAGAGAAGAATTTAATAGCTTCCCTAGAAATCTCTCTTTCATTTGTAACAATAGAATCGTCCTCTTTAATCAGCGATCTAAATTTTTTTTGATTCTGTGTTCAAGCGTAAATTGGTGGAAAAATTTGGTATTCATTTCCCCTTCTGTCAACCATTGGACTCTTGACTTTTGTTTCCAAAATATTTCCTCCTTTTTGTTAATCTTATACCATTGAGATCTCAAGTCTCTTTCCTTTACACAAATCTCTTCATCCACCAAGCCAAACTCCATACTATCTTGTAACTCTTTTATACTTTTTCCCAAGGCATTTTTTAACTCAAAAATGTTTCCAAAGGTAAGCTTATTCCACCCTTTCACTTTTTGCTTAACTCTGAGAAGTTTTTCAGCCAAAAAAAACATAGTAGTTCCAAGGATGGGTTCCTCCCACCACGATTGAACTAAAGAACCAAAGTCTGGGTGAGTGCATCACATGGCTTCAAATATGAAAGGGAAGGGGGCCTTATTATGATCCACGTGTTTTTTCAAAACCAAAGCATTATGATTCGATGTAGACCTAGGAAGAGAAGAGAGAGAAAGGAATTGGGAGATATCCCAATTAGTAGAAATCAAGAATCTATCCAGTTTAACTTGAATTAAATGGTTCACAGTCCTCCTATTAGACCAGGTAAATTTAGTGCTTTGAAGAGGAATATCAATCAGACCTATGTAGTTGAAGAATTTAGCAAGCTCCATCATACTATCTGATTAATCATCCAATCCTCTTGACTTTTCTAAAGGAAGGAGGGGAGAATTGAAGTCCCCTCCTAGCATCCAATGTTCATCACACCTTTCATAAATAGCTTCACTAAGTTGTTCCCACAACAAAACTCTATCACTACTAGGATTTGGGGCATAGATATTTACAAGATTCCAAGACTCCTTAGAGCCAGGATCTTCCAGGGTAGTCTCAAGGTGATTCTTACTAGTTGAACGTAAATAACCTTTCCATTTAGAGGGATTCCAGATGGTAGCAATACCACCTAATGCTCCTTTAACTTCACATTCAAAAAAACTAGCTCTAGGCCATAAACTAACAATAGCTTTTTTTTAAAATTATTTCTTCATCTTCATTTCTTGTAAAAGAAGGACATCACCTTTATTATCCAGGATGCAAGATTTAACCAAAAACTATTTATAGGGACTATTAAGGCCCCTAATATTACAAGATATGTACTTCATTAAAAGAAAAAGCACCCTCCCTCCCCAACACCTTACAGCTCCCAAACTACTTTTTCTTGGGCTTCAATCATGTTGTATTCAATGGAAAATTAGATTGTTAGCTTGCTAGATAATAACACCAAAAATCCAATGAAATAACGAAGCACAAAGGAAATAAAATGAAAATAAAAGGAACAATGTTACCAGAAATCTTCATGTTCCATGGTTGACCTTCGTTACACCTTCTAGTTTGCAGCAAATCGATGAGGCCCTCAAATTTCAAATGAGCAACCTATGATAATGTCCAAGTCCTATGCAAATGTTGAAGGATTTGATAGAATAATTCCTATGACTATGACAATATGCTAAATGAAATAATAATTACCCATACTAAAATGACTATAATGCCTAAATTCGAAAATGAAGTTGTCGGATCCCGAAATTATGAGAAAAATTGTCTTTTATAGAAAACACAATTTTGAGTGGACGGATGAGATTAAATTCTAAGAAAGACCTAGAATGAGAGGTCCAAATTAAGTCTGAGAATCCCTAATTAGGGTTAGGGAAAAATCATTAATCGAACGGTCAAGATAAAACCTCAGATAATTAGATCGACGATGGAGAATAAATGAGAGAAATTAAATAGAAAACAAAGATATTCGAAAAAGAAGATAAAGATTGATGTGATTTGCAAGATTCAAAAAAATCAAGAAGATAAGATTTGAACTGAAGATCAGATTTTGAAGATCAAGAATCTGCTCGATTACTTGATTTTTGGAAGATTAGTTACTAATTTGAATTAAATTAATTCAAATTATGGATTTTATGAGACAAATAAATAATATTTTTCAGATTATTTACCAAAATGACTGACAGTTAAGATTGTGATGACATTTTAAATAATTTCATTTATTTAAAATGAGAGGAATATTAATTTTGACAATTAAATAATTAAAGATAATTATTTAATTTAGCAGATAAGATTAATTAATTAAATAAATTAATCAATTCATTTAATTATGAATGATTCTTTAAATAAATAAATAAAATTTATTTATTTAATAATCAGGAAGAAATATATGATAAAGGAGAATTAAATAAATTAAGAAATTTATTTAATTAAGGGAAGACTTAGACAATTAATGACGTATTTAATAAATAAATAAAATTTATTTATTTAATAATCACGAAGAATAAAAATGACATGAATTAATTAAATAATTATGAATTATTTAATCAATAGTCGAATGTGGACCAAGGACATAATTAAATGTCATAATTATGCTAGGATGAAAGTGGTAAAAAATGAAGCTTGCAGGCCTAGGTCATTTTTAGGTGTCTACATTTTGCCCCTCTTTGTCATAATGTCGCTTGTCGAATTGTGACAAAGAAAATAAGTCAAAAAATGCCCTAGTACAAAATAAGATGAGGAAGAATGACGAGGAGGGTTACAATATGCCCCCTCGAGAGGAAAGACAGGTTCCAAGAACATGGGTGTGCTCTCGAAATTGATGAGAAGACCAGAATATGAAGAGACAAAGAAATGTTAGTGCAAAAGATATGGATGCAATGCCTATATGAGATGAGTGAGAGAAGATGACAAGACTAAAAGATATACATGTTAGTTCCTAGACCAAATCCTTCAAAACATTGCCATAGGACTAATATTTATTGCTCTTAATCATCATTGGGTGATAAAATGACACAAATGGACAACAAACAATATGACGTAGACCAAGGTGTGCAAGGTCATCCATTTGAAAAACAGACAGTCACAAACAAGGAATGTCCTAACTCATACTAAGGGTCACGTTGCCCTAGTCTTTTTCTCAAGACAATCCATAGACAGTAGTCAAAGAAAATAAAATAGGCCAAGAGACATCATCGCACCTCTAAATCCTTCATGGGACACCCTCGAGGTAGCTAGTAACATGACCAAAAAGACAAGACAGTAAAAATATAAGACAAAATAGCCAAGATAGTCAAAAGATAAGACAAGATAGACCAGAAAGATTAACAGCCATTTTATTTTGTTTTCCAGTGTTTGTTTGCCAAAGATTGAATTCTTGTCAGTTTGACAGTTTTGACAGTTTAAGAGTTTTTCCAATTTGACGGTGTTGACGGTTTGACAGGGCCTATTGTCAGGAAGGACACATCTTGAAAAGGCAAAGGGCATTTTGACGAGATCTAACTCCAAGAAGGACACATCTTGAAGAGGACCAAAGAGTGACGGGATTGACATTGTTTTGACTAATATGTTTTGGCAAGTTGACTGATGTTGACTATATGATTAATTGGACTATGCTGTCTGATTTTGATCAATTTGGACATTGATATTTAGAATGATTGTCTTGTGTCTGAGTTTGACTATGTCTGACTTATTTGACCGATGTGATGATTGTGAAAAATGCCATGATTTAAATTAGACAAACCTAAAAGGACTGACCTAATTTCTCAGGGACTCATCGACTGATGGCCTTGCCTACGTAGCAAATGCGCAGAGACAGCGTAGTTCGACAATGACATGGACTGACTGACATAATTGACTTTGACTCCATTTTTTAGGATTTTGACATTGATTTGGATGTTTTTGTGTTTTTCTTCAGGACGTTTTATGATTTTTAGGTCTTTCTTCAGGATATTTTATGATGTTTTTGGTCTTTCTTCAGGACATTTTATGATGTTTTTGGTCTTTTTTCAGGACTTTTTGTGATGTTTTTGGTCTTTTTTCAGGACTTTTTGTGATGTTTTTGGTCTTTTTTTAGGAATTTTTGTGATGTTTTTGGTCTTTTTGTCATTTTATGATTTTTTTGGATTTGGACGTTTAAGAGGATCGTGACAAATGCAAATAACTAATGCCTACACATGAGAATCCAAGGACAAACATGATTGTGCCCCTAGTCAAGCTGAATACCAATTGACATGTGATGGCAACGTTGTTTGACGTGGGAAGGACGCATCCCGAAACAACGTGAGGACGATGATGATAATGTGATGAAAGTATCGTGGTTTACAGCCAGGCTAGGAACGTAGTAAAGTAATGTTTTGGATAATGTGCTTGTATGGATTAGACTCGTTGCATTTGGAATGACTTGGTTAGGACTAGATGGGATGATGATTATCCTTAGACTGTTTGACAAGGGAAAGTCAAGATAGGTGATAGGCATGAAAGGATAGGGGGTGGCCTTGGTAAAGGACGGGAGACATGAGACTAAGGGAATTGTCATATGATTTCAAACACTATGTCGTATAAGGACAATAAGACTATGATGGTCGATGATATGATGTTTCGTGAATCGTGTATGACTGAAGGATAGACATGTCAAGAGTTTTCCCAAAGCATGATTTATGTGTGCCAATTTTATGTCAAGACCAAGGTAGGTGGGAAAATGGACGAAAATGATAGGGCTTAGATGGATGTCAATGTCATAAGGAAGGCATGGGAAATGAGACGACTTGCCCCCAAGTGTAAGAGTCCACATAGATGATTTATTTTACACATGATGCCTATTTGCCAGGTTTTCATCATGGTACTTATCCAGGGTGCCTATTTGCCAGGTTTTCACCACTGGATGAATTTTTTCTCTTTACTATTTTCTTGATTTTTTTATTTTTTTGGTGTCACCAAGACGCCTGTTTGCCAGGTTTTCATCGGGGTGACGATTTTTTTAAATTTTTTAAATTTTTTTGTATTTTTGATTTTGTGGATAGCCTGGATGCTTTAGATAATCACTGACTGTTCTGAATCCACTGACGGTGTTGATGTAGAGATTGGTGCCATGATATGCCAATAATGACCTTGCTAAAGGAGTTGTCTTGTCAGGATCGTAGCACTTGTATACAACTGATCGATGTCATTGTGATCCTTTCTGATACTAGAGTTTGCCTTATCAAAATACACACATCGCAAGAGTGCCATGAGATTCCTTGTGGTAAAGAGTTGCTGCCATGATGTGACGGATTTGTGACATAGGATTTTTGGACTTTAGGCGAGATGTAGGATTATGACAAATGATGGTGGACATGGAAAGGTTGTTTGGATGTTTGGACAAATCACTTTTTTATTTTCCAAACTTGGGATGGTGGATGACAGATTTTGGAGGGATGGTGTTTGGAACCAACACTTTTATATGCCTTGATTGATGACCATTTTGAAGGAGGTGGACATGTGCTATATGTGGGAGTCCTCTTGTATTATGGCTCCACATTGTGATTGAATTTTTATTTTGACATATTTTCTTTGCTTGATCCATCTTTCTTTGGGATCCATTTTCATTTCATTTGTCCACTTTTCCTTTTGTTTGATTCAATGGCCTTTGACATTTGATTTTGATCTTTTGTCTTGTAAGACTTTTGTTTTTGTTGGTTCCAAAGGGAAGGTTTATTTATGATGGAATGACGGTTCATGGTGTGGGTGGAGGAGGTGTTGGCAGCAATCTTATGACAAGAATTTATCATGGACTCCATTTTGATGTTTGTATCTTACAAGGTTGCCCCCAGTATTGAGGAGGTACCACTGGCATCGTTTGATTTGCTATATGAGGAATAACCAAGACCTTGATGTCTGTAATTTTCCTGAAGTTGTATTAGTTCTATAATTCCTTGCTCATGTATGCCTAGTCCTTTGCCTTGATATTGCATGCTTTGACAGATTCTATTTGCGATGGGGTATTTATTGTTTTGAAAGCAAGATGCTAACCCATCATGATGTCTATGGACACTATCACTTGTAATGTTTTCGTCTGCAAGAAAGCCTGCTCTGACAAAGATAGATGACCCTAGTTAATAACATGTCTTAGCTTCATTGTCATGTTGGACATATTCTTGACTGATATCTTTGGTCTGATCATGCGACATGTCAGGTTCAAATAATTTTGTTGGTGCTTCAAAGGCAATGTCAAAGCCATCATTATGTTTAGTGTCATAGAGTCCAGTAAATTCAGCTATAGCTTGATCATTTTCAAATATGTCCATATTGGAATACTCTTGTGCTTGATCATGAATGACATAAAGGTCAAGGAGTGGATCGTCTTGGACTTCTTGGTCAATAGTAGGGCCTTGGTCCAAGATGGGGTTGTCATGGATTTGGACTTCTTGGTCAATGGTAGGTGTACTTTGGATGTCATGATTATCTTGCAAGAATCCTTGAATGGAGTTTAAGATAGGGTCATGGGATGGACTACGTTGTTCTTGACATGAGGGTGACATTATAAGGTCATGCTTTGGGCTTTCATTTTGACATGTATCCTCAAGTGTAGATGATGGGATGTGACTTTGAGTAATAACAAAATTTTCATGACTAGATGTGGCCTGTGATGGGATGACTTGAAAAGGATTAATGAATGACAAACTAGGACAGGACGTGGGGACTTGGACAGGATGTGGGGACTTGGACAGGACTAGTATGTGAAGGACTAGGATATGACATGGGTACTTGCATTGGACCAGTATCTGAAGGACAAGGGTATGATGTGGAGTCTTGGACTGGATGTGTCATGGAGTCTTGGACTGGATTAACTGTTGAAGGACAAGGATATGACATGGAGACTTCGACTGGATTGGTGTAAGGTTGATTGAAATAAGACGTGGAGACTTGGACCAGATCGGTATGGTATGATGTGGGGACTTGACATGAGTTGGTAGATGGTTGATAAGGCATGTAGACTTGGGCGGGATTGATAGGTGAAGGATTAGCATATTATGTGGAGACATGGAATGGACTAGCGGATAATTGACTTCCCTTGTCAAGGTTAGGATAAGGGTGGTAAGTGGACGTTTGTTGTGAATTACTGGTAGGAGTTATGTCAAATGACTGTTGATGGTGAGGGTAGACGGATGGAGGTGGCAAAGTATTTATGTCAAAGCCTTGTGGTAACTTAGCCCCTTCATCCAAAAGCATGGCTAGATACCTTTGAGGGTCACGTAAGACTAATTTTTTTACAAAGGAGAATATATCAGGATTTTGCGCTGCAGCTTCTATGTCTTTGAAATATACTTGTCCATTTTGGTCTCTTTGTATGAATGGTTCAAAAAAATTTCGTGATGAAGATGGAATGTTCATGGAAGATTGCATGTTCATGTTGTGAAATGGGTCAGAAAAATTCCAATGTTGGTTTGTGTCATAAGTGTTATTGTCAATGTTGGGATTGGAATCTTGTCCAAAGTTGGCCATTTGCTGTTGTTGTCTTTGAAGTCTAGTCTCAACCGTAAAAGGGATTTGCTCAAATGAGGATGATAAGAATGACAAGTAAATGCAAGGATGACACTAGCCTATGTTTTTTGGATTATTTTTTTTGGGATAAAGGATGACAATGCAAGAAAGTCATGATGACCTAAAATGACAATGTTGACTAAAAGTTTACCAATGCAAGATCTAAGATGACAAGTATTTTTGTATTTTTAGAATAGGGTATGCAAGATACAAACTAGGACTAACGTGACTTGGCAAAAGGAAGTACCTAAGCACTCTAAGCGCAATCGTTTCTTTCTAATTGGAAATACCAATGGACTTGAAAATGACAAGGATGACAAAGGACAAGTGAATTTTTTGAACTAGACTAATGAGTTGGAAAAATTTCACCAAAAGGACAATGACTAGGAGAATGATGACACAATCCAAGGGTAATCGAATTTTCAAAGTAAAGATTTTGCAAAGTATGACAAGGTTAACCTAAACCAAGGTATGGAAGATGACAACCTATGGTCAAACTAATGTCAAAAGACTATGACTATGACACCTAAGGGCTGAAATGACAATTGAAAAATCTATACCTAAAGGTGCCAATGCAAGATGATAAAAAATAGTGCAACCTTTGAGCAATTTTAGGATAATTTTTGACAGAGACTTGCTGAGGATAGTAAATTGATTTTCTGAGTTTGTGTTTGAAAAATGAAAATGTTGACAGTTTGACCTTTTAGTGTTGAATGTTTTGTTTAGAATTGTGATGAAACCAGAAAGCACTTGACAAACACAGTGTTTCGAATGTAAGCAATTGCACATAAGACAAGCACAATCCTAAAAGGCCAATAGGCCAAGGGTTTGTATACTTGATATAGCCCACCGATATACCCCGGATTAGTGATAAACACTTTTCCTTCTCTAGAACGGATAGCTTAGAATTTTGGTGGCATTGGCTCCCCTCCATGGCTCATTAACGTCATTCGAACACACCAAATTTGAATTCTTGGGTACTGACTTCCCAAGAACTGCTATCTCTACTCAAGGGGATCAGTAGTGAGTGTCTTTGGGCATGATACTATACCTTGCACTATACCAAGCAATGGCCAATAGAACAGTTGGACACTAAAACAAGAGGTTTTTAATTCGGGCATTCCGTTCATGGGGTATGATCCATGCGGTGAGAGTCCCCTTTCCGATCCATATCATCAGAACCACATTTGTGATTCTTGGGCTTTCCCCAAGAACCCACTTTTATATATCGGCTGGAAGTCCTTCGGTGTCAGGGTACTACCAGTCTGAGTCGTTTTGGGGTGAGTACTTTTTCCCACTAGAACAGACCCAAGTTCTAGAGTTAGTAACCATTTCTCTTACACCCAGGATCGCATAAGTGCGCAAGGGGAGAGGATACTTTGATATACCAAATCATGAAGGGTAAAAACAGATAAAAATGGGTCTGGTTTTCTGATCACCGAGTTTTCACAAGGTGAGAGCATACTTGCCTACCGTTTTGCAAACGCATTCAAACATGATCAAACAGAGGTTCATTTTAATTGCACCAAAATAAAATGTGTGTTACACTACTAAAAATGCAAGCACATTGTTTTGATATTTGGTCTTTGACGATCGAACCTACAAGATAATTCGTTAGTAGTTTTAGTGTTTGTCTTCAACCCACGAAAAACTCTAATGCCACATGCTGCCAACAAATATTAGTAACAAAAATAAAAAATAAAAACTTAAATGAAAACAACAAACTTAAAATAGTAATAACTTCCTCCAAACTTAACAAAATTTTAAGTGGTAGATATCCATAGAAAGCTGAAAATCAAAGCTTCAAAACCCAGAAAGGATTTTCCATGATTCTGCACAAAAAGAATGTTATAGACAAGAAAAACGTGGGTTTTAAAAGTTAAATTGAAAAAATAGCGATCACTAAAATGACCATAACTTTCTCAAATCTTAATGAAATTTAAAACCGTTTGATGTTCTAGAAAGCTGAAAGTGGGATCTACGAAACCCAAAAACTATTTTAAAATATTTTATTTTCCCATTTTTCTATGCTCGAAAGAAAGTGACGGGATTTCGTATGATTTCTTGGTTGTAACCTGCAAAACAATGAAAACAAACAAGAACACACACAAATTTCTCTACAAAATGTCGGGTTCACCAATGTAATCAATGGAAAATTAGATTGTTAGCTTATTAGATAATAACACCAAAAATCCAATGAAATAACGAAGCACAAAAGAAATAAAATGAAAATAAAAGGAACAATGTTACCAGAAATCTTCATCTTCCATGGTGGACCTTCGTTACACCTTCTAGTTTGCAGTAAATCGATGAGGCCCTCATATTTCAAATGAGCAACCTATGATAATGTCCAAGTCCTATGCAAATGTTGAAGGATTTGATAGAATAATGCCTATGACTATGACAATATGCTAAATGAAATAATAATTACCAATACTAAAATGACTATAATGCCTAAATTCGAAAATGAAGTTGTCGGATCCCGAAATTATGAGAAAAATTGTCTTTTATAGAAAACACAATTTTGAGTGGACGGATGAGATTAAATTCTAAGAAAGACCTAGAATGAGAGGTCCAGATTAAGTCTGAGAATCCCTAATTAGGGTTAGGAAAAATTCATTAATCGAACGGTCAAGATAAAACCTCAGATAATTAGATCAACGGTGGAGAATAAATGAGAGAAATTAAATAGAAAATAAAGATATTCAAAAAAAAAAGATAAAAATTGATGTGATTTGAGAGATTCAAAAAAATCAAGAAGATAAGATTTGAACTGAAGATCAGATTTGGAAAATCAAGAATCTGCCCGATTACTTGATTTTTTGAAGATTAGTTACTAATTTGAATTAAATTAATTCAAATTATGGATTTTATGAGACAAATAAATAAATTTTTTAAGATTATTTACCAAAATGACTACTGTTAAGATTGTGATGACATTTTAAATAATTTCATTTATTTAAAATGAGAGGAATATTATTTTGACAATTAAATAATTAAAGATAATTATTTAATTTAGCAGATAAGATTAATTAATTAAATAAATTAATCAATTCATTTAATTATGAATGACTTATTAAATAAATAAATAAAATTTATTTATTTAATAATCAGGAAGAAATATATGACAAAGGAGAATTAAATAAATTAAGAAATTTATTTAATTAAGGGAAGACTTAGACAATTAATGACGTATTTAATAAATAAATAAAATTTATTTATTTAATAATCAAGAAGAATAAAAATAACATGAATTAATTAAATAATTATGAATTATTTAATCAATAGTCGAATGTGGACCAAGGACATAATTAAATGTCATAATTATGCTAGGATGAAAGTGATAAAAAATGAAGCTTGCAGGCCTAGGTCATTTTTAGGTGTCTACACATGTGATTGAATCCAAGGTTTTATGTTTTCGAGCAACCACATCCCTTACAGTGTCTTTCAATATTGATTCCTTCTAGGGGGGTCTTCCCACCTTATTGCCCCCTACAACATCCGGCTTATTTTTCTTTTTTCTTTTCATGGTAGCTTGTGACCATCCCTCTTCATCCTCCTTATCACTTGATCCTTGAGGGAAGCCGAGAATGGCCAACATCTCATTTATATTTTAAGCACCCAACTGGGAGACAGGATTCAGCTCCTCCAAAGATGGAGTTGTTTCTTGGAGAACATACTCTCCCTCCTTAAAGACTTCAACAGTTTCTTTTGAAACCTCCTTAGCCTTCAAAACCTAGACATTCCGCACCAACAGGGGATCCTCATCTTGGACCTTAACCTCCTGAGCTTCAACTTAAGGAACAACCAACACCTCAGAAACATTATCCTTTAGAATGGGAATAGACACCTTCAAGGGGGGCGCCAGAGAAGGCTGCACACTAGAGTCCAAGGCTCTTGGAAAAATATCACCTTCAAACCTCTTACCCTTAGCTTTTGAACTTTCAACCAAACCCACACAAGAGTCAATAAGGTGACCAAACCTCTTACAATGCTGGTAGAATAGGCGAGCATTTTCATACTCTAGGGGTTGGGTCCAGTTTCCAAACTTGGATTTAAGCAAAACAGAAGAGGGAAGAACCATATTAACAGCCACATTGACACAGATATGAGCATACACAAGCCTGGATCTCTCTTGGGTGATTTTATCAATGGCCAATAGACTATCGAAAGAGTTAGCAATACCCTGTAAAATTCCTTTCTCCCAAAACTCCAAGGGAATCCCTAGAAGGCGAACCCAAGTAGGCGCAGACGCCCCCAAATCATCCGATGGGTCAAAACCCAATTTCTATTTATAAAGAGAGAAAGTTTTTAAAGCCCGAGTCAAAGGCCCAAGGCCCTCCAGTTAAAACTTTCAGCATATCCTCATATACCATAAAGGAGAAAAGAAAAATACCTCGAGGCATGACATTTATGGTGACACTACCTTTGAGGTTCCAAGTGGAAGCAGCCCACTATCGAACTAGTTCAATATTTGGCCTAAATGCCAAGAACTTTTAAACCAAATCCATTTTGAGGTTATCCATTGCCTTCAGTATAAGGGCCTTAGGGACATCGACTTCCCAACCAATAATCAAGCAAGAAGTAGATTTCGCGATTTTATTAGACTTGACTGGCGAGTCAAACCCCACCAACTTGTCCACATAGGAAGCGGGAGCTTCCTCCAAAAAAAAGGAATTAAGCCTAAACATCGAAGAGAAGGGCGACTTCCTAGAGATTCCATTAGTCTTTTCCCCAGAGGAAAGGACAACAGTACGAGGAGAAGATATCTTTTTAGAAGCAGGTAGACTAGCCACTGCCACCACAAGCACAACTCCAGAAGTAGGGACAATGTCCTTGGAACGAGGAGCCCTCCTACCCCCCCAGAACAACACATGCAACAAACAACAGAAAAACAAAGCCAAAAATTCAAAAAATAGCCAGCGTAGGTAAGGGAGAGCAGAGTAGAGCCGAGTGTTTAAAATAATATGTTGTGGAAGAAGAGAATGTTGGGAAGAATAATTAATTTAATTAAATAATTATAAATAATTATTCAATTTTTATGATTTAGAAGAAAATATTAATTAAAGGTAAATTAATTAAATAATTACAAATTATTTAATCATTTGCAAGAGAGGAAAAAATAATAAATCAATCAATAATTAAAATTATTTAATCAATAGAGGAAAATGATGAAATAGATGAATTAATTAAGTAATTCAAAAGTATTTAATCAAAGTAGAAATGGAGGGAAATTTCAAATTTTAAATAATTAATAAGTAAAATTATTTAAGTATCAAGGTTGAAGGGGAAATAATGTTTTTGATTAGAGGTAAAATATGGGTTTTGAAGGGGCCCTGAACCCTTTACAAAAGAAAGCAGCTAAAACTTAAAAAAACAACACTAAGCATAAATTAGCCCAGCAATAGCGACTCAACAACAAAAAGTTAGCCAAAAAGGAGGGCCCCAACTAGCAGCACTACATGTTTTTCAAAATATCTGCTGCCTCTACGTCACTTGTTGCAGCCTTTTGAGCTTTATCCAAAACATCAAGAATTTCTTTACTAGAAGCCCCAACCTAAGCTTTACTCCTGTTTCTAGTCCTTGCACCAAGACCATCCATATTCACCTCAGTATTCAAAACAATACCCTTCTCCCCACTGTTTTTAGCAGCACCCTCCTCCTCCATCAGCTTACTAGCAACACTGGTCTCTTCAACATGAGCACTTTCTTTATGCTTCTTGGCACTAACCACAGAAGGAATCACACCAGCAGAATCAAATTTACCAACAAATTTAGAAATCTCCCCACCCCTCATCACAGTAGCCCATATTTTCTCCATTTGATCCTCAAGGGAGAGGATTCTACCTTCCAGATTCTATTTCATCTTAAGAGTTTCCTCCACCACAGTTTCCACCACAGTGTTTAAGGAATCAAACAATTCATCTATCTAATTTTGGAAAGAGGACTCCTCAGCCTTACTCACCACACCCCTAACTTTGACATTAGTTTTATTGAGTTCATGAAAAAACCATTTAAACAGTTTGAACAGAACAAAGGAACCCTCATGAGTAGTTCCCAGCACATCAGACATTTCTTCTCTATCAATATTAAAAAACCTCTTCCCCAAAGCATCTTCCTCTTTAGAGGAGCTACCCCTATCCTGACCAATAGAGATTCCCTTACCTTTTCCAACAACAACCAGAGTCTTGATTTTGTGGATGGACCTCGCAATCTCCTCTGCCATAGCCTTTCCCTTCTTCATCCTCTCTAATTTTGCATCTTGGGTATCCACAGCAACACCAACAACCCTAGTCTTAACTTTCTGCTGCAAGTCCAACTTAACACTCAAAGAGTCATCAGCATCGAGACCACCCGCTATAGTGAGAGGAAAACCCCTCTCCAATAATTGACTCGCAAACCTCAGAACCCGTTTCTTCCTGCTTCCCACCTTCAACTCCTTCTTATGCTTGGTAACAGGGGGCAGTGAAGAAGACTCGCCATACAAATCATTCTTCTCCTTCACACCCCTAATCAACAAATCAACAACCACCTCATCACTACAAGTCACATAGCCCTCTCTAGCACACGGTTCCCATTTTTTCATATTTCCCACAATAGGGGAATGAGAACCCACCTCCAAAGAAGAAAGTGAATCTAGCACAATGTCCACATCCTCCTCTGAATCCAACTCTTTTTCCAAAATAAGTTTCCTTTTCCTCACTTTTTGTTCGTTGGTTCCTCTTCAGAGGTAGTCTGATACTCCTCCATAGGCTTAAGTTGTTTACCCTTTGGGGTAGAAAATGGCTTAGCCATCTCAAAGGATTTCGCATAATTAGAAATAAGAAGGATTAACCCCACATGCAAAATGAGATTTTTAGTTTTTTTCTTATGATCCTTAACAACTGAATCCAGAGACATCATGAGGTAATACGAAAAGGAAATCCTTTTCTTATGACATAAGTGATTGAGCAAGATGAAGTGGTATGCATTTACCTGAAGGGGAAATAATGTTATTTTAATTAAACAGTGAAATTATTTAGTTAAAATCGGAAGACAAATTGATAAGACATGATGACAAAAATTGACAATATTTTGGAAGAAACAAGATAGTCAAATTTAGGTGTCTATATTTTTCCCCTCTTTAAGAGAATGTGTTTTTTATAACATTGTT
This sequence comes from Sequoia sempervirens, assembly GCA_007258455.2. Classification (NCBI taxonomy): domain Eukaryota; kingdom Viridiplantae; phylum Streptophyta; class Pinopsida; order Cupressales; family Cupressaceae; genus Sequoia; species Sequoia sempervirens. The sequence continues at coordinate 40,565,379 of VDFB02000020.1, forward strand.
TTAAAGAAAGTGTAAAGGATCTTGTGACGGCACATGCCCCAATTTTCTCTAGTAAATGAAGAAATGGAGGCAGGATGCCCCCTCGAGAGGTTGACAAAAAAAAGGCCGAACTCACGAAAAAGTGTGATCAACTCAGTGGTGGGAATAAAATAGTTTATTACCTGTGAAGAAATGTCAGTTGGATTAAGTGAAGGACCTAGGATTATTTTGGGGTGGGAGGGGAGAGGTGGTAGAATTAATTAGGCTAGGTGGCTATAAATGGTGGGTTGGAGAGTGAATTATCCTCATCTGCACTCCTAGCTATTAAGATTTATAGATATCTAGAGTCCTTGAGAGTGAATGTGTTGAGATTATGACAAAAATTCTAGTGAGAGATCATTGTGTGAAGAGGGTTAGGACCTATGGATGATGAGATGACATGCTAGCAGTGTTATCCCTAACTCTTAATTTGTGAATTGCACATTTAATTTCATTTATTGGGTATAGGAGTTACGGTTTTGTAATTGCGTAATAGAATAGGTTTTGACATAAATGACACTGTAAATAGCACATTTTATATGTTGTGGCCAAATTTTTACAAATAAAACACCTTTACATAATTTATTTAAGATTGTGAAACTTTTAGAGAAATTCATAATTGATTTGTGTGGTGCAAATGGTGTAAGAAATAACACATATGTCTAAGGTTTGCAAAATTGATTCCTAAAATGGTGTAATTGACTAGGGATTGCACAATTGATTCTGAAAATGGCACAATTAACTATGGTTGCACATTTGATGCTAAAAAGGTGAAACTAAAAATTAGGTTGCAATTAATCTATCAAATGATATAATTGAAAAATTAAACCATTGATCAATAGAACAATATGTAGTTAGGGTTGTGATAGCAATATGTTGATAAATGTGGCTATCAAAGTGTGTGTTATGGGTGCAGGATGGCCGATAGCCATTGATATCTTGGGAGAGGCATCCACAAGTAATTATACTAAGATGGAGGCTCACTGATGATGAGCATGCATTCGTAGGTGAAGTGGATTGTTCTACATCACTTATATGCTTGAGATTTGGAATAATAGGGGGATGGTGATTGCATTAGCTAAGAAGTGGTATAGTGAGCAAAGTGCTTTCTTATTGTCCACCAAAGAGGTGATTATTACTCTTGAGGATGTGTGGAAGATTCTATGAATTTGGATCCATGAAAAGCAGATGGTATATGACATAGATGGCAGGAAGAGCTAATTGAGTCGAGTTTATACGATAGAAGACCTTGGTATAGAGGATTATGAGATCAATTTGAGTTATATGCAAGCTCATTTTTATGCACTACTATAGTATTTATGGCTATGGTGATTAGAAAAGTTTTATTACTTGGAAAGAGGTGTCATGAGTTCCCCATTAGCTATGGCACAATTATTAAGAGGATGCTAGATGAGGGGGTGGCATATACATAGGGTCCTTGTGTACTAGCAACCATATATCATCAACTACATTAGGTAGCATATAGATTTGGAGCCAACATAGGCTATCATGTGACTTTCTTGCATATTTGATCTTAGGAGCACATAACAATTACTTGGCCAATGGTTGATAGAGCATGGGAACCCAGCTTACCTTATTCATGGTTTTATGATGGTGTGATGACCCAACATAGATTGGGTAATGTACATTATTGGTGATGAGCCCTCAATGATATGGTTACATTCACTTGGAGGTCCTAGAGATAGTGTGAGGCATGGTTTGATGATGGGGATCGCCTTCCATATTAGCGACATCCAAAATATATGATTGTTTGTATGATACAGATTATAGAACTATACTTACATGACAATTGTGTAGAAATTTTGGATAGAGGTAGGATGAGACAACTATTAGGTCTCAAAAACATAGGTTGTAAACCTTAAGAGGGTGACAAGCTCTCTAGGAAAGTTTTTGGCTAATGAATGGGGAGAATTGATATGGTTAAGATCCCCCTACACTTTAGGGTCTACTAGACCTTGGTGAGTGTACCTAAATGATGGAACAGATTTTAAAGTTATGTGTTTGATCTCTAACTTGGGAAATCTATTCATAGTGGCATGTGGAAGTGTAAAATATGTGAGGCTAACTAATTCCTACTATAAATGTTTTAAGAGTTGGATGTATGAACAAGGTTTAGATTATATATTGCTAAAAATTGAATATGAATAGTGCCTAATCCTATTGGGTGAATGAAGTCGAGATGAGAATAATGTGTGGATCCTCTTCCTTAGCTTAACTCTAATTGTTGGGCACTTTTAGAGGTCTATACTCTGTATAAACATGCAATTTTGTAAGTTGTTTGGGATCTCCTTATAAATCCTAGTGATACCCCCCTAAGTTACTATGAAGGAAACCAGTTAAGACAATTAGTTTAAAAGGAATTTAATCCTAGGTAGGAACCTATTAAAGATGATCTCTCAAAAGGAATTTAATTCTCTTCCCATAGAAACCAATCAAGTAAATCCCACAAGTGCAGAAAATGTGCATTGACAAATAAAATATATATTGATATATTTAATTTGAACAACATAGACAGACCACTCCAGAGACAACCAAACAACATATGAGAATTAATATTAAGACAATAGTTGAACACCAAGAAGTAGACCACAAAATTTAAGCTTCCTCCTCCATTATATTACTTCAAAAGATGATTTGATACATAACAAAAGTCTTTGTATGTTTATAGAAAATGATACTACTATTGACTATCTATCCTATTGCTATATGTCTCTAAATCTAGCCTTGGTTTCCCTTATATATGGGAAGCACACAAGCTTTAGGCCATTTACAAAAAGAGGTATATCTTCACTTGTATTTTGTTAACATAATTAAAACTTCTAACACATGAAGATTAATCAAATAAATAATGGAGTTTGTGGCATTCGCAGTACACTATAGTTTATTACTCTTCACAAGGCATCTATGATCACCTAAGATCTTCCCAAGACCCCCTCTTCATAATAATATACCTAATACCAAGAGAATTCGACTCTTATATCGTTCGAATAGTAAACATATTAATTTTGGAGAGATGCTCAATGTATTATGTTTTAGCATAAGTATCAACATTGTTGATGATTTCCTTCACAACAAATTCAAGAGTGAAGAGTTGTTCCAATTGTACATGTGAATTTTATATCACCTTGGCTTCATCATTCACTTCACCAATGGCCACTAGAAATTAGTGGGAAATTTCATCCTTCTATACACCTTGTTCCCTTAACTCTCCCTCATTGTCAAAGAAATCCGGTGGAGCCATACTACAAGGTTGGTTGAAATCATCAATTTCCCGTGTCAGTATGGTGTGATATTTCTCATGTTTATCCGTTAAATCTTTATATTTGTTGAACACCTGTTCACCATCATTCTCCTTGGCTTATATTTCTTGTTGTATCTCCTTCATTCTAAGGTGTAATCTATTATGTTCCTGATAAGCTATGAATTTTCTATTGTGGATCGCCCAGACCTTATTAGCCTTCTTGAGCACCTTTTCAAATCTCTTTTTTATTAATTCTGAAGCCATTTCAAACTTAGTGACCTTCAAATTCTTTCCTAATTCATCATGTTTCTATTGAATTATTTTATTTTTTTGTTTCCAATATGTGGTTTTAGACAAGGCCTCTAGCACCTTTCTTTCACACTCCACCAATTGAGAATAAAGACCTAATGAAGAAGGTAGTTATCTTTGTATTTAGCCACCTCTTGTTTCAATCTTTCATTCTCAGTAACAAGCCTCTTATTGTCTCTTATCAATTTCTCAACTTGAGATTTGTTGAATTTAGCAATATTTGTATTCAATTCAGTTGTTTCGATAAGATTTGTATCTCCCACTCTTTGTACTAAAAGATGGCCAAATACTTGATTAGGATCATTGATAAGTGTGGGCCTCTTCCTTGGTGGCTATAGAGCCAAAATCTATGGAGTGGCATTGTCTAGATTATATCCTGAGCCAGTATAAATCTTATCGCTTGCCTCATTAGTTAATTGCAAAGTTTTATTCTCTCTTCTTCTAAAACTATTGAAAACTATAGTTGAACCAATGTTCTATCCTAGAAGAATCATAACCCCAGCTTCTTGTAATAGTTCTCATCCTCTTTCAAGAGTGATATTCTCCATTTCTTTTTCAACTTCCTCTTGTAATTCTTATAGGGCATCAGCCTCCTGTTATGGAGTAATTTTTTTCATTTTTTCTCTTATCATCTTACCCTTATACTCATAAATGAATTATTTAAATTCTAGGGTTTGAATAAATGCATTATCTAAAATGCATTCTTGACTTTCATGAAGTCTCACATGATCAAAGAGTTTTTTTGAAGCTTCAAACAAGAGAACACTCCTCTCTAGTGGCAGCTCATATTGTGAGATGATAGGAGCATTTACTTGTGAAAATTCATCCTCCTCTTCAATGTCCTCTTCACATATGATGGGAGTGTCTACTGAGAAGCTAACATCTAGAGTGGGATGTGGTGATGAATGGCTTAGAGGCACTATATTTTTAGCTTGTTTCCTAGAACAAGCATCTCTTCTTTTCTCGAAGGCTATAAGAGGTACATCCTTAGTCAATTCTTCTTCATGTAGGATTAATTGTTCAACTCTTTCCATAGGGTCTTGTATTTCATGGAAGCCATTTGTATATAGTGGATTATGGCTTTTCCTCCATGCCTTTTCCATCATTATCCTATTATATGCATCTTTTCTTATTGCTACCTGAGATTCATCATAATTTCTGATCACATCATCTACAAAGAACTCATGTTCATACCTTTTGAAACTATTGAAAACTATATTTGAACTAATGTCCCATCCTAGAAGAAGAATAACCCCAGCTTCCTATAATAGTTCTTGCCCTCTTTCAGGAGTGATATTCTTGATTTATTTATCAACTTCCTCTAGTAATTCTTTTAGGGCATCAATCTCCTATTCTAGAGTAATTTATTTCATTTTTTCTCTTATCTTACCCTTATTCTCATAAATGAATGATTTAAATTCTAGGGTTTGAACAAATGCATTATCTGAAATGAATTCTTGAATTGCACAATGTCTCACATCATCAGAGAGTTTTTCTGAAGCTTCAAACTAAACAACACTCCTCTTTGGCAGTAGCTCATATTGTGGGATGATAGGAACATTTACTTGTGCAAATTCATCCTTCTCTTTAGTATCCTCTTCACATGTGATGGGAGTGTCTACTGATAAGATAAAATTTGGAGTGGGTTGTGGTGATGAATGACTTATAGGCACTATATTTCCAACTTGTTTCCTAGAACAAGCATCTGTTCTTTTCTCGAAGGCTATAAGAGGTACATCCTTAGTCAATTCTTCTTCATGTAGGATTGCTCACTCAACTCTTTCCATAGGGTCTTCTATTTCATGAAAGGCCTCTATATATAGTTGATTATGGTTTTTCCTCCATGCCTCTGCCATCATTATCCTTTTATATGCAGCTTTTCTTATTGTTGTTTAAGATTCATCAAAAATTTTGATCACATCATCTACAAAGAACTCATATTCATACCTTTTCAACTTCTATGTCATTTTGGCACTATGAATAAAGTGCTCGGGATCAAATTTCTCTCTCTTATTCCCCTATGCCATAGTGTAATGATCTAACTTTCTACCAATAGAATCATATCAATTTTCAGAAATGACAGAAAAAACACCAAAACATACAGTTGAAGGAATGAGAGATTGCTTGCCATAACTTTTGAGGTGCATGTAGTCTGAATAAGCCAACTGCCTCACTATTTCTAAATAAGCAACTTTGTCAAGAATTGTTCTAGGCAAAAGAAATGGAGTTTCTTCGAATCCATACACCCTAATCATGGTGCAGTCTTCGTAGGTGTACCAATCTCCCCAGTTATGGTTTACCCTTCCCCTTGGATCTTTTTTCTTAGGTCTAAGGAACCTTTCAATTTCTATAGACAAGTTGTAATCACAAGGGTGGCCAAGCAATTTATACAATCTTTTCACAAAGTATTCTTCAAAATTTAGGTAATGTGACCTTCCACACCTACTATCCCGAATTGAGGTCAACATTTTTACTAGTCTTATGTTCTCATCCTCATCCAAATCCTTGATTCTTCATTCTTCACTCCAGAATCCCATAGATTCTAGTTCATATAAAATCAAATGCATAAGCAATGAGTAATGTCCACAATTGATTGCATCACTTTTGTTTTTTATAGAGGTGAGCGACCTATTCAAAGCTTCTGCCAAATATTTTGCATAATCAAATGACATAGCATCCTGATTTTGAATATCTGCTGCTAGGACCATAAGGGCTATACAAATTTCATCAGGAACTTCTATCCCTAAGACTTGTCTAGCCGAGTAGTAGGTATACTTGTAATATTCTTCAAACAATTCAATAGAAAATAGTGGGCTATCATTACTGGAAAATATTCTTAACTGATTACCCATGTCCAAAGGCCTATACAAAGGCAGTCTCCACCTTTTATAGCTTGTATCCATAGTATGATATTCATCTAAAAGGTCTTTAATCCAGTCCAATTGAAAAAAATAGAGACATAGTCTCTAGTAATGAGGATAAACTATGACCCATCATGTAAATGAATTACCTGTGTTTTAGGATTATACATTTTGGCTAGTACTTTGATCAGTTCTACATTGATAAATGTATTTGGTATCACAATCTTCCCTAGGTTCATCATCCATAGATTTGACACAGGTTTGTGCCTATACTTCTTCCTATAATGGTATATGAATATATTGTACCCTCTTTTTCGAGTCCAAATATCACCTAGGTTTCTCTATTTATCTTCTAGTTTCTTGGCTGAAGGATTTAGTTGTGTTGTTCATCTAGACCTTGATCCAGAGTTGGGAAATTATTCAATTAAATCTTGATTTAACGGCCTCATTTCTATTTTTTTTCTCTTTTCTCTAGGTTTTTTTTATGTTCCTTCCATGCTTGTAAAACCCTAGATCTTCTATAATTCAAGTAAATTTTGATAAAATCTTGAGTTGAGTCTTGGATACTTACTTGAACCAGTATCGCTTCCTCTGAGCTTCTCCACTACTGACTAGTCTCGTGTTCTTCCAATTTCAGCTTCAACTTATATATGCATTGATATTTTGCAAGGAAAATATGATCAAAATTTAGCACATATCAGTTGACTCTTGTTCATAAATGTAATTTTTTCCAACTTGCTAATCGATGGTGGCATTAATTCCAATTGTCTCTTCAAAAACTTCACCAACCATGTTAGCCTAGTGAGGAGTACCTTTTCACTGTGTCGAAGGGACTATAATTTCACTCTCATTGATATATCCTTTTCCCTTCGATGTCTTTGTGCCTTCATTCCTCTTTTCAGAGCTTTGAAGGGACATGCAATCACCTCCCTTCGAAATTTCAAGGTCCTCTCAAAAAATATTGCCTTAGTGATATGTCACTCCCTTTGTATTTTAATATTTTCTTCTTTTGTTATCAGAGTTTTGAAGGAACTTTCATTAATGTCTCCCTGACATAATCTTTTCTCTTTGATATTTAACTCCCAATTATTTTTGTAGTGTCGAAGGGACTTATACATTACTCAACTTGATAATCCAATTTCTCTTCGAAAGCTATCATTCTACCACTCATGTCTTGGATTTGACAGTTGTTCATCAATTATTTTTAATAATAATCGGTTATGTCCAAGGGGCGTTTCTCTGTTTCTTGAATACTGAAATATAATAATTGAAATATTGTCTTTTCGGTGTCTTGTATTCTAGCCTATTGGTGAGACATGATAACATCTCCCTTTGAAAATTTTAAGTGTCTTTGATATATCTCTTTTCGGGTTATCGGGGGGACACCAGAATATGTCTCTTTGATATACATTACTCTCTTTGACATTTCATGTTAGCTTGTTTCATCGGCCTATCGAAGGGACATAGATACATCTCTCTTTGTAATGGCAATGTCCCACTGATATTTGTTTGTTTTATTTGTGGGTCTAAGGGTAAGTTTATACTAAGGTGACAACTATAGGGAGCCAAAGAGAATGATTTTTTAGATAATATTTTCATGAAAAAATGGGTTTGAGAAGGATTACTATTATGGAAAATGGAAGTTTATTCTACAAATATGATGGTTTGATGAAAAATGTTCATGGTGTAAATTTAAATGGTCATACTAAGGTGATGAAAAATAATGGAAAATTGAGGCTGATTTTCATCTCTAACAGTGGCTTCGATTGGGGGGGAATGATTTTGCTCAGTCATTGCAGGAATTTAGAATCATCTCTAGGGAGCATACTATGGGTGAGGATGGTAGAAAGGGAAAAGGAATCCTAAAACTATCGTGCATGGAGTAATATTTATTTAAGAAAATATATGCTTCAAGAATTGTCCATGCACTAGAAATTCTTGGCTTTCTCCTATCATATTATGTAGATAGTAAGATTCTTCCCCACACTTGTTAGTGATAACAAATGGTCCAAGCCATAAGGCTTCAAATTTCCCATGTTTTCCTTTCTCTTGACATCTAGCATTCCACATGAGGACCATATCTCCTATTTCAAACTTCCTATTCTTTGCTTTCTTATCGAATATGTACTTCATTTATGACTGCATTTCTTGATTGTGCTTTTGCACTAAATTTTTGATCTTGTCCAATTCTGCTAATTTCTCTATCATGTCTTTGATGGGCTCGGGAATGTCTAAATCCTCTTTTAATATGAATTTATAGACTGGTAGGAGATTTTGCAAGGGCATCCTGGCTTGGGTTCCATACACCAGTTCAAAGGGGGAATTAGCAGTAGCCTTATTTATTGTGATCGTGTCTTCCCAAACTGCTAATCTCAACTTAGAATCCCATGCCTTTTTATTATTATCCAGTATTGGTTTGATTATCTTCATAATACTTTTATTGTTAGATTTAACCTGCCTGTTTGCTTAGGGATGATATGGTGAGGCATATGAAATTTTTATACCATATGATTCACAATTTTTTTTGAATTTTTCTAATCTAAAACACATGCCATTGTCTGTTATCAGCCTTATAGGGACTCCAAATCTAGTGATGATATTTTCTAATAGGAAATTTATCACAACTTTGCTAGTAGCCTACTTTGTTGCTATAGCCTCTATCCACTTTGAGAATTAATTAGTGGCTACTAGAATCCACTTATGCCCACCACTAGATTTGTATGTAATCTCACCTATAAAATCAATTCCCCATTGATTGAATGGAGCTTTGACTTGCATAGGTCTTAGTGGAAATTCCCCCTGATACTTCATTTTCCCAAAGAATTTTTGGCAAGCTTCACACTTTCTTACATAACTATAGGAATCATTGAAGACCTTGGGCCAATAATAACCCGCTCTTAGTATCTTGTGTGTAGTAGTTTTTTTCTGAAAAGTGTCCTCCACACAAACCCTCATGCATTTCTTTTATAACGTGTTTTTCTTGTGTTTCATCTAGGCATAATAGTAATACACCATCCCTATTTTTCCAATACAAATATCCCTCCATGAAAACATATTTAGATGCCTGAAGTTTCAAGGTTCTTTTCTAATTGTCATTTAATCCTTCTAGGAATTTCATATGTTTGAGATAATATGCTATGTGAAATATTCCCCTTAATTTTTTCCTTGAATTCTCACAACACAACCTAGCACTACGCCAAATGTTAGCATTAGATCCCAAAAGATATCCAACTTGAAAGTAACCTTCACCAATAAAGTTCACCAAGATCCTATTGAAGGCGAGGTGATAGCTTATGGTGATGGGATCGTTAGCAATAATCTAAACTTGAAATTTACAAATTGGAAATGAAATGTACGCAATGATCCGACCATGAACAATCCACGCTACTACTTGTTCAGTGGGGGCAAAGATAATTACAATGAAATACAATTCATCCACTTAGCAGGCATTCACTTGGGAGTGGGGATTCTCCACTTAAATAGTGGGTGTGAATTGAAAGTTACAAAATGTATTTTCCTCCACACTGGCGGTAAACCATCCAGGGGTTACAATATTTCTTAAACAAAAAGTAAATGTAGAAATATGAATGACTAGAATAGTACTACTAATTCTCAGTCTTACAATGAAAAATATCTGCAAATTACAAAGATTATTCAATAGAAATCTACTCCAAAATAGAATTAGTAATTCCACTATACTTTTGATCCCTATTATGAATTGAAAAATCATAGAAATAGAGCATAGAACAGAAGTATATAGGTCTGATATGAAAACTTGCAAATTGAAGTTCAGACCAGCAAGCTAAGTCTTCAAAAAAATGCTTCAAATGTGGGACAACCTTTCACCAATGCACATGAAACTAAAGTTGGAACACCTTCAAGGTTGGGTGACCTTAATAGAACACCAACTTGACTCCAATCACCATGAAATCTGCCCAGCACACCATTCAATAACAGAAAGACAAGGGATGACTAAGGGAATGGGGTGACCTTGTCTATAAAATCATATACTTTCCCATAAAATATGTAAATGAGCATTCAGGTACGCCATAGGCAAAGGAGACTATTGATAAAACACCCACAACCAAAATAAATTCACTCTAAGAGCTATAAGCGAAAATCAACTCCATCCATTGAATAACCAGCAACTTCACAACCACCAAATTTGCTTATTTCTCCTACCCAACTTCACAAATTCCAATGAAATTGTAAACATAGCATTTTCCAAGCTAGGCAACCAAGAACTATTGAAAAAATAGATGCAAATTGCTCCTTAAAGCCCAGCACAAATCCCAAGGTTGTAAGTACATGGTACGACCTCCCAAGACAGGAAAACTTCAATAAAAATTGGAGACTTTGAATTAAAATCTTCAAATGCATAAGTAGGGTCGCCTCTAGCATAGGAATCAATAGAACCAATACCCATAAGCTAAATAAATTCACACCAAAAGCTATAAATGAAAACTTGATTTAGCCTGACATAAACCAGCAAACACAAAACTGATAAAAATCACCAATTCCTTCACTTTGATGCTCAATATGCCCTTTTGAATGAAGCACACTCCAAATAGACCATCTAGGGAACTATAGTTTTAGGCCTGAAGAATGGAGCAAATTTGCTAAGATTTCCCTTAGCCGGATTTTGGATTTCAAACCAATAGCATAACTTTACAATATTTTCCAAAGATAACAATGAAGGCTCAAAGCATCAATAAATAAGCTTCAGTTGGTAAAATGAAGCAACTTGTAACTCCAACAAGAAATTGTTCAAATTCCCCAAGGGACACCACCTCTCACACATTCACTTTATTTTTGAATTAATAAAATATTTATCATCTTCCTTTAGGCATCCAATTTCAAGTGGCAACAATAAAATATTTATCAAAATATTAAATGCTCAAATAGACCCCTTAATGTCCCCTCTTTAAAAACAACTTGAAGTCATCAAGCCTAGGTATGGGGTACAACTTAAAAACATGAAATTGAGTAAGTATAAAACTCATTCCAACGAGATAACCAAAACCAACACCAATACTGAAACTGATGGATTGCCAAAAATAGCATGATGACCTAAGTTGAACTGTTGATGATGCCACTGCCAAAATTAGACTTACTAAAAATAGACAATGCCAAAAATAGTAAGTTCACCCCAAAACCAACAAAAAGCTGAACTGAGTTGGAAGCAAGACTTACTAAAAGTGGAAACCCTAAATTTGCACATCTAAGTAGTCTACGGATTTCCAGAAATAGGCTAAATCCAAATGAAGAGCGTAGGGATAAATTAGGGACATTACAGTCCGCCCTTCCCAAAATTGCTTGTCCTCAAGCAATGCTACAACACTCCAAATTGATCCCATAAAAAAAAAGGATCCCAAGGTCCCAAGTCCATCTTTGAAAAGTCCCACCATGCTGATGTTGCTCCACTTTGATCATAAAAATGAAATCATTGCACCATAACTGCACAACCCATCCCTGCAACCTCAAAGTGATAACATGCCTAAAATTCAAGTTGAACAACATGGAAGGGTTTGAATCAAAATATAGCAACATCTCATGCCCAATAAACTCTAAGGAATTAGCATTTGCAATGTCAATGTCAATCACCATTTTGCAAACCAAAAAGAATAATCTAATCAACTTAAAAATAATCTCATCAACATAACTCCTCAAAGCAACAAATTGAATCACAACAACAAATGTGACTCCATCATATCTATTTGCAAAGGAATAAACAACTATTTGCATGGTCATAATAGTTGCATCATCAAAACTCCTCAAGGAAGAATGATGCCTCCTTTGAGTAACTCTGACATAATCAAGAAGCTTTCTGAACATTTCCACCAATCTCTTCCCAAAAGACTCAAAAAGTTGAACCCAAACAAGCAAAGGTTCTCTGCCCCAAACACTAGTGCAAGAACTTGTATAGATAAAACCACTGGAAAGGAACTTAAACACCATCCAAATCTGATTCAAATCACTATGAAACATCATTTCCCACCTTTGGGACCAAAAATCATCATTGATAAGAGATTGAGAAGAGAAAAAATAAGTATACCAGCTGCCCATTAAATCTGAAGTAAACTAATTAAAGTCTGATTTTAGGAAAATCAACATATAAAGAGTAGAACAATTGCTATGACACTAGAAATCAGCGTCCATAATATCACAACTGTTCTTGCCCAAGGCTGGAAACATCCCCTCAAGAGACTCCAACCCATCATTAAACCATCTTTTGTTTGAAGTATCTCTCCAATCCACCAATAGATGAACCAAAGGAGTCATCAAATGATTGGTAGAGATGGGGGCCGCATCAAAGATTCTAAGAATTGAATCCTTATCTCTCCAAAGATCCTTTTTTCTACTTGCAACAATCTCTATCAAGCCATGTTGAGAATTCCAAGCATGAATTCCCAACCGCAAATAATCTCCAACACATTGGGAAGAATTCCCAACATATCTCCCAGAGCCATAGTGAAAGTATCAAGCACACAAATCCATGTAATCAGTTGCAATCATCAATGCATAGTTTGAACCTTTCATGACCAGCATTTTAGAATAATCACTCATCAACAATACACAATCTAGAAACCAAAGGGGCAAGTCTGAAATTTCTCCCACAATTTGATGCATATTTTTAAGACCTGACCAAATCAGCCATCTTAAGATAGGTGGTACTCTTCCCTTGATCAATGCTGAGTGAAGATTAGCAAGTTCAAGTTTGGACATCATTAAATGCTCATTTAATAACCATCCCAAGAGAGTGCTTCCTGACATATAGCTTGGATCCACCAACATTATCTTATGCTTAACCATAAAATCATGCATGTCAAAAACATAAAACCTCCTACCAACATCATCCACATAGAAATTGTCAATCACCTTATGATTTAACAAATTATGTGAAGATGGTGGATTATTGTACACAATCATAGAAAAAACATTTCCTTCATCCCTTTCATTGGTGTCATCATAGAATTCATGCACATCTTCTTCAACTTGAGGATTCCCATCATTAGTTGTTGATCCATAGAATGTAGCATGATGAATATCACACACATTATCAATCATCACATATAGCTCATGGCTGCAAGCTATCCCTTCTTGAGGAAAATTCTCTTCCCAACTCAAGAATTCACACTCTTGATTTACCTTCCAATCACTATCAACATATTGAATCTCTTTGGCATTATGCATTTTTTCAACATTATGGAGTTCATTTATTCCTTCAACTATTTGCTAGATCTTCATTAGCCTTGTATTAGCTTCTTCTTCCATAAGTGTGGCTGCCATATATGATTGATTTTCTGCTTTGCAAAAAGAGTGATGAGCTAAGGTAAGATCAAGGCAAAGACTATCAACCTCTTTCTCCTTCTCTTGGTAGGCATCATAGGTCTCTTCTACAAACTTAATGGCATTATCCCTATCTGAGAGCAAATGCAAATAATATGTCTTTAATGATTCCAATGCTTCTTTGATAGTTTGCAACTTGGAAAGAGTGACTCCTTCAACTCCATTCTGTCTCTCTTCAAACTGAAACTTCCAGTAGATTTCTTCAACAAAACTGTGTGTGCTATCAAATCTTGATAATTTTTTAACAATTTTTACTTCTGAAACCATTAAGTTATCCTTGAAAACTTTTAGCTCTTTAGACCCATGATCACAATCAGCAAAGAAGCTTTGCTCATCAAACATCAACCTTTTTGATTTATTTTCTTTGAATTGATTCTCAAAATCAGCTTCCTTCCTAACAACAATATCTTCAAGCAATGAATCATTATTGATTGATGCTCTTAAATTCTTGGTAGAAACATACTTTGCTTTAGTGGCTGCAACCATCTCAAAGGAATCTTTACGGAGCTCTACCTTGAAGCAAGCTTCTTCATCAAAGACAACGTCTTCTCCAATGACTTCATAGCTTGCAATACAAAAATGGATTTTGAACTTTATTAGGATCAAAGGGAAATTTATCCCACTCAAGTTCTTTAACATACCTTGGTGCCATCTCACCAAGATCCCAAATTCAAAAGGGTTGATTGTAATGATCAACAGGAAGGTACTCATCATGCTCCACTTGGATTGTTGACTCTTTGAATGAATCACTCCCCAATCCTCTTGAACTGAAATCTTCATCTATAATTTTCTCCACAAATGTAGTTTGATAGTCAAATCCAATACTACCCAAGTCACTAGCATTGTATCAGGTTAAGGAATCATCAAAGCTGGTTGCTTTGAATATTTTGTCATTATTTTCTTGAATGAAATTATCTTGAGTCTAGATGTGTTGCTGATTTTATCATTAGTACCTACATACATACCAAAAAATTCTTCTTGGACACTTGTCATAAATTCTTCATATGGAATTGGGTCAACAACAAGTAGAGAATTATCCTTCACTAAATCTTCAACAAGAGGAGGTAAAATCACATCGGAATCACCATCAACAACATCACTTTCGTAATGGTCATAAGTTGGTTCAAAGACACCATTAGTATTTGCTTCATCTTTCTCTTCTTCAATGTACTCATCCCACACAACTGTTCTACCAACATCTTTTGTGAAGCCATTACTCTTGAGACCTTCGTTGGTTGAATCCTTATTAGGACTCAAGACTGCTATAATAATCTTTACCCAAAAAATCTTCATTATCTCTCATCTCATGCAAGTCTATGGATGTATTTTGGGACTATATCTTACTCTCCTCATTTTCCAAAGTATCTTCGTCAAGTGCACTATCATTTTGAACCAAAATGTGTACCTTGCCTGTGTCTTCTTCACCACTAATTGTCCGATTTTTCTCTTCAATTTGCTTACTTGTGGGCTACAAACCACAAACAAATCCTTTTGCTTCTTCCTTCCTTGATTCTTCAACCATGGCAAGTTCTGCTTCTCTTTTAATTTTTTTCTTGATGTAATTGACCACACCCACTTTTCCAAGATTCCTAATCAACACACAATTCAAGTAGCATTCAAAAGAACCACCATTCTTGAACTCATCTAACACGTCTGATATTCTACACGGAATATGGAAGCATCATGTTCACATTCCCTCATGAACTGTTCAGAAAATTTGTTGATGTCCATTGTGGCAATGCTAATTTTTATGTTCTTCCCAATAGGATGGCAGAAACTTCTACTCTGATACTACTGAAATATGCCCCTTAATTTTTTCCTTGAATTCTCACAACACAACCCAGCACTACGCTAAATGTTAGCGTTAGATCCCAAAAGATATCCAACTTGAAAGTAACCTTCACCAAGAAAGTTCACCAAGATCCTATTGAAGGCGAGGTGATAGCTTATGGTGATGGGATTGTTTAGCAATAATCTAAACTTGAAATGCAAAGCTGGAAATGAAATGTAGGTGGTGATCTGACCATGAGTAATCCATGCTACCACTTGTTCAGTGGGGGGAAAGATAATTACAATGAAATACAATTCATCTGCTTAGCGAGCATCCACTTGGGAGTGGGGATTCTCCACTTAAATAGTGGGTGTGAATTGAAAGTTACAAAATGTATTTTCCTCGACACTAGTGGTAATCCATCCAGGGGTTATAATGTTGCTTAAACACAAAGTAAATGTAGAAATATGAAAGACTGGAATAGTTCTACTAATTCTCAGTCTTATAATGAGAAATATCTACAAATTACAAAGATTATTCAATAGAAATCTACTCCAAAATAGCATTAGTAATTACACTATACTTCTGATCCCAATTATGAATTGAAACATCAAAGAAATAGAGCATAGAATAGAAGTATATAGGTCTGATATGAAAACCTGCAAATTGAAGTTCAGACCAACAAGCTAAGTCTTCAACAAAATGCTTCAAATGTGGGATAACCTTTCACCAATTCACATGAAACTGAAGTTGGAACACCTTCAAGGTTGGGTGACCTTAATAGAACACCAACTTGACTCCACTCACCACAAAATCCACCTAGCACACCATTCAATAACAAAAACATAAGGGACAGCCAAGGGAATGGGGCAACCTTGTCTATAAAATCATATACTTGCCCATAAAATCTGAAAATGAACATTTAGGTACACCATAGGCAAAGGAGACTATTGAGAAAACACCCACAACCAAAATAAATTCACTCTAAGAGCTGTAAGTGAAAATCAACTCCATCCATTGAATAACCAGCAACTTCACAACCACCAAATTTGCTTATTTCTCCTACACAACTTCACAAATTCCAATGAAATTGCAAACATAGCATTTCCAAGCTAGGCAACCAAGAACTATTGAAAAAATAGATGCAAATTGCTTCCTAAAGCCCAACACAAATCCCAAGGTTGTAAGTACATGGTACGGCCTCTCAAGAAAGGCGAACTTCAATAAAAAATATTGGAGACTTTGAATTAAATCTGTAAATGCATAAGTAGGGTCGCCTCTAGCATAGGAATCAATAGAACCAATACCCATAAGCTAAATAAATTCACACCAAAAGCTATAAATGAAAACTTGATTTAGCTTGACATAAAACAACAAACACAAAACTGATAAAAATCACCAATTCATTCAATTTGATGCTCAATATGCACTTCTAAATGAAGCAAACTCCCAATAGACCATCTAGGGAACCATAGTTTCAGGCCTGAAGAATGGAGTAAATTTGCTCAGCTTTCCCTTAGCCGGATTCTGGATTTCAAACCAATAGCATAACTTTACAATATTTTCCAAAGATAACAATGAAGGCTCAAAGCATCAATAAATAAGCTTCAATTGTGCAAATGAAGCAACTTGTAACTCCAACAAGCAACTGTTCAAATCCCCCAAGGGACACCACCTCTCACACATTCACTTTATTTTTGAATTAATAAAATATTTATCATCTTCCTTTAGGCATCCAATTTCAAGTTGCAACAATAAAACATTTATCAAAATATTAAATGCTCAAATAGACCCCTTAATGTTCCCTCTTTAAAAGCAACTTGAAGTCATCAAGCCTAGGCATGGGGTACAACTTAAAAACATGAAATTGAGTAAGTATAAAACTTAGTCCAAGGAGATAACCAAAACCAACGCCAATACTGAAACTGATGGATTGCCAAAAATAGCATGGTGACCTGAGTTGAACTGCTATAATGCCACTGCCAAAATTAGACTCACTAAAAATAGCCAATGCCAAAAATAGTAAGTTCACCCCAAAACCAACAGAAAGCTGAACTGAGCTAGAAGCAAGACTTACTAAAAGTGGAAACCCTAAATTTTCACATTTGAGTAGTCTACAGATTTTTAGAAATAGGATAAATCCAAATGAAGAGTGTAGAGCTAAATTGGGGACATTACACTATGCCAGTGTACCATTGTGTATTTTCTATGCTTGACACCCAGTTTTCTTCTCCTTCCATTATGAAAACCTGTGCAACATATAGATTTAACTCAACCATCAACCTTGCTAGTCCACATCCTCTTACTAATTTTGTGATTTGAATATTTATATTAAACTCTTGGATATAGTTTATCCATCAACACCTTCTTCCAGTTACCTCAATTTGTGAAAAAACATCTTTCACTACAACATTTGGCACATAAGCGATAACTTATGCCCCTACTAAGTAAGGCCCGAATGCCTTAATTTCTTTCACCAGGGCATAAGCTTGTTTCTCAGTAATGACATACTTTAGTTTTTCCCCTTGAAGATATTTACTGAAAAATTAAATAGGTTGTTCATATCCCTCATCATTTTTCTGCAACATCACAACTCCCACAATATGACATGATGCAAATGAGAATATCTGAAAAGGTTTGTCAAAGTCTGGTGACTTCAATATGGGTGTTTCCTTGATTGCTCTCTTGATTGACACAAATGCATCAATAGCTTCTCTTGTCCAGTCAATATCATTACCCTTCTTTAACATATTTTAGATTGGTTTACAATCTCTACAATTTGAGATAAATTTCCTTGCAAAGTTAATCTATCCAAAGAAAGATTAGATGGATTTTACAGTTTTTCGGATATAGATCTTGTCAATAGCTTCCCCCATTTCGGATCAATTCATACTCCATCTTTTGAGATAATATGCCCCAATAACTTGCCTTTTGTGACAACAAAATGACACTTTTTTGGGTTTAGAGAAATGCCATATTCTAGTGCTTTGATGAAAATTTTCTCTAGATGGGAAAAATGATCTTTTGACTTCTTAGAGTATGTTGTTAGATCATCCTGATATAGCACAATTATAGCATTAATCAAGTCAGCAAATGCTACATCCATGACCCTTTGAAATGTCACTCCAACATTGGTGAGACCAAAAGGCATTCTCACATAAACGTGTGTACCCCAGGGTGTGGTGAAAGCAGTTTTATATTTCTCTGACTCCTTGACCTTCACCTAGTTATATCTTGAGAAACCATCCATCATGGATAATAGATCACAACTTTACACTTTTTGTAGCATTGCCTCCATATTTAGCAGAGGGTAGTTGTCTTTGACTGATGCCATATTTAGATTCCTAAAGTCCACACAGAACCATGAATGTACCCATTTTTCTTTCTTACAGGTACCAGATTTGATACCCAGGAGGAATGTCTAATTGGTTTGACAATGCCTCCATCTCTCAACTTCATAAGCCCCTCCTGCATCTTTGGTGCCAACGTAGGGTTTATGGGTCGTTGCTTTTTCCAAAATGGTTTAGCATCAAGTTTTAGTGGTATCTCCTGCTAGAAGAGGTCCTCTCTGTATGCTTTTAAATTGTCATAGGACCAGGAAAATACATGTTTATACTTTCAAAGAAGGATTATAAGCATCTCTCTAACTTTAGGATTGATCCTTTTTCCAATGTAAACTTTCTTAGGAGTAATTTTTGTTCAAAGGTTAATCTCTTCAACATCTTCATGTTTAATAGGTGTAGGCTTCAGATTGAATCTATCGGGTCCATCGAATATTCTTTCTAGCACCACAAGTCATTTTGGGATTCTATTTGTCTTAAGTTGCACTACTTCTTGTCCAAAGATAGTTTCTTTGCCATCCACTTTCTCAATAAAGGCATTGAATTATATTTCATGAGATTCATATTGGTTAATATAATGGAGGAACTTGATTAGATCTTCATCATCATTGAATACATGTCAGTTGTATATGTTGTCTGGGACAACAAGCCTTGTCTTGAATTCCACCTTTGTGATTCCTGCTAATGTAATGTCATCCCTTTTAAGAGCCATATTTTCTAAGAAATATCCCATTATGTTCTTATATCTTTCTATCCAGTCTATGGAGAATGCATCAAAGAGTTCGATGGTATCCCAAACTACATTTCTGTATTGTTTTAATCTTTTGTTTTTTTATAAGTATTTGGCTCTAACCTAAGAGACAACCAATTTAGAATCTCCATAGACTATTAACAGCTTAATCCCATATCTTGTAGCAATGTTCAAGCCTGACCACAATGCTTCATATTCAGCTATGTTATTGGTGCACTCAAATGTCAATAAGAATGAATACTTAAATATTTTTCCAGAGGGTGAGATAAATACTATTCCTACTCTATTCCCCCCTTTGTTGCAAGCCCCATCAAAATACATCTTCCATACACCCTTATCATCAAGTTGAGCTTCTCTATCAATCAGTTATGTTCTCTGCAATTCAGGATGTGATTTAAATTCAATCTTGAAATTTCTAAGATCCATGTCACAGAAAAAATTTATTTGGTTGGGATCAAAATGCTCTATAACAAGCTCTAATCTAAGTTCCCTATACAATTTTACCTCTTTCCCATTTACTGGTATGGTCACATATGATAGGTCTAGTTAGACGTTTCCACCTATTGCAACAATCCACTATCTGGACAACAACATTCCATAATAAGGAGTATCCACCATAGTGATGTCAGTTTTGTATGTTGCCTCGAGGTATGATTTCAACTTCAATTCTACGTCCCATATAACTCCAACCACTGGGACATACCTATTATCCATGGCATAGCATTTTTCATAAGTAGTGTTTACCCATAGACCTAGTTCCTTCATGACAACCAGAGGCATGATATTGATCGTTGCTCCTGAATCGATCATACATTTTTTTACTAGCTTGTTATTAATCAATAGTGTGGTGTAGAATGGATCTATTTGGGAGGGGTTCTTTGTGAGAGTATCACCAAGATACACTTCTGGCATTTTTGTGGCTTCTTGTTCAACACTTTTTACTTTATTGCTTTTATCTTTATTCTAGTTTTATTGCTTGTTGGACATGTTAGAGATTAACTTAATAGCACTATCCCTATACTCATCAACCCTCATTATCTCCAGTAATGGTACAGACATCTTGATCTGAGACAGTGCTTGTGTTATGTCAAATGAAGGAGTGATCACTGATTGTTCATTTTTATCTATCTTAGTGGCATTATTTTCTTCAGATTGTATCTTAGCATTGTTGGCTACCTTCCCTTGTTCTACCTTTGATATTTCTTTTATCATAGCTTTATAAGTCTTCTTTTTTGCATTTCTTTTGATCATCCTAGGATTTTTCTTTATGCTTTTGTTCTTTTATGAACAAGCTTCTAGGTGTTCCTTGATCAACATTTGTGGTTTTGTTCAAGTTATAGTTGCCTTTGATTTTTGCCACAACAGCTAATGTAATAGCCCTTTTTTCTTCTTCGGTTGGTGTCCTCAACTAGAATTATGGTGTTGCATTACATGCATAGGCATTTTCTTATTCATCCTCCTCTTGATCAGAGAATATTTCCTATCATCCCATATTAACATTGTATGTTTGGTTACTGGTATCATATCCAAATTCTTCTCCAAAAGATGAATACTCTGTATCAACTTGGTGAGGTCCAAACCCAACATATTTATGGTATGGTCATTCCTCTCCTAATCATAAGACCATTCATTTTCCTATAGGGATTGGGCTACATAGCAATATTTGGGTGCATGTGGCAGATTGCATGCTAGACACCATAGACTACTTTCCACCACATGTGCTCCATGTTTCTTCAAAGGGTCTAGGATATCTTTAAAATTTTGTCTGTGATTGTTATCTATTGGTCTCTCATCTTTCCAGTTAGTATTATATGGAATGTCATGCAATCTAGGTATGTCATTTCTATAATTGTTGTCATGTATGGCCTTCTAGTTGTTGGGGTTTTGTGGTATTTTTATACTATCTTGTTTTCCAGTCATCCTTGCAACTTTCATGTTATTTTCAATGTTGATAGCGATTTTTTGTGCTTCTTCCAGGGTGTTAGGAAATTTATTCCTGAGTTCATACCCAATCTTGTGGTCAAAATATTTTAATTAGATGGCCTTGGCCATACGATCTGTTGGTTTTGAATCAGGGGCAATTTTGTTGTATACCTGCTAAAATCAATGGCCGATTCATTAGGGTATTTTTGAATTCCAGTTAATTCATGTATGGAAAAATCTAGGTCATAATGGCTTCCATATTTTTCCTTCAATTGATCCTTGAATTCTTCTGTGGAACTGATTGAAGCATCAAGAAAGTTCTTAAACCAATCACTAGAATCTTCAACCAAAGACATCATGAATAACCCCATGCATATATCCTCGTATTCTACACCGTAGTCATCTATAAATTCCTAAAAATTCCTTATATGCTCTTCTGTTGTGATGGAATTGTTTCTAAAAAAATTCAGGATTGCGTTTCTTAAATCACTGTCAATTGGATATGGGCATATTGGGTGTCCCCGGGATAAGTCTAGTTGTCTATATCTATTTACATTTGGGGGTCCTTGTGAATAGGGGTTTTAGTTAGGTTGGTCAGGTTGGTGCTGAGATCCTTGCTGATATTGATGGTGGGGTACATATTTATTTTGATGGTGGGGTACATATTGATGTGTATTCTCGTGGGGGTATGTGTTACCTTGTATATTTTTTTGAGGTACATGGTATTGGTGAGGTGGGACATATTATTGGCCAGGAGGTGGATAAGTGTTGGTCATGGGTTGGGAAATGGCATTGGCATTCTATGGTTGTGAAGTTTGTGATGAGACATTTTGTTGTACATGATTGGTGTTATTTGGATTTCCTATTGTATTTTAAGGTGTTTTTGGAACTTTTGGAATACCTATATTTTGTTGTGATCTCTGTAAGCTACTTATGCTGGCATGCCCACCCTGCTTGTGGGGTGGTATATATTTTGAGTTACTTGCAATACTTCAAGATTCTACCTCTTGCCATTCTTGGATTGATCGTTGTTCTTCTTCCCTGAGTCTAGCCAACCTGGTTTGTTCTTGAATTACTTGTATGTTTTGCAATATCTGCTCAACAATTTGTGTGTCCTTCTGTGGATTGTCCTGATTTTTTATATACACCATTTGTTCTATTGCATCATATTGGGTTTCTTCAAAATGTTGAAGAGCCATTCTATGATCATATTCCTTTTGGATTCGTATCCTTTCAGGTTCCAATTGTGCTTCAAATTCATTCACATTCTAGGAACCAATCTCAAAATGGTGAATTTTATGGTCCCTTGGTGGATATCCTCTATCATTGTGGAATTTTGATCCATACAAAGGACTGAAATTGTTATGTGTGATGAGCGGTTGTTCTATTGTATCTTGTAAATCACTATGGTTATTAACTTGTGTAACCTTTATTTCGCTTCATGTTGTTCTATCTCTACTAGTAGTAACTTTTAAGGGAGGTGATCTCTTCTTATCAGTCCATTTACCATTGCTCTTATTTGGACTTCCTTTATGCAAAGATCTTATACCATCCATTGTGGGTGATATACTGATTCTTTGATGTATATGATCTAATCTTTCTGATCTAATGTTTAGTTTATCAATCATACAAAAATTTATAGAGTCACCACCTAACATTTCAAAAGTGGGAAAGTTTTAGTACTAAGGTCTCAATGAGAATGGTTTAGCTTTATCCCTAGCAGAATCTCTTACTTAGTCAGGTGTAATTACACAAATGTGAATTTTATGACTCTATAACGAAAGGCCTGGATTCAAAATTGGCTAGGTTAGTCCCCAGTAGAGTCACCAATTTGTTGGGTCTCAAAAATGTAGGTTGTAAACCTTAAGAGGGTGCCAAGATCTTTGGGAACGTTTTTGGCTAATGAATGGGGATAATTGATATGGTTAAGATCCCCCTACACTTTAGGCTCTGCTAGACCTATGCGGGTGTACCTAAATGATGGAGCAAATTTAAAATTTATGTGTGTGATCTCCAACTTTAGAAATCTATTCATACTGGCATGTGGGATTGTAATAGATGTGAGGCTAACTAATTCCTACTATAAATGTTTTAAGAGTTGGATGCATGAACAAGGGTTAGATAATATATTGCTAAAATTGAATATGACTAGTGCCTAATCCTATTGGGTAAACGGAGTCGAGATGCGAATAATGTGTAGATCCTCTTCCTTAGCTTGACTCTAATTGTTGGGCACTTTTAGATGTCTATAATTTGTATAAAATTACAAGTTTGTAAGATGTTTGGGCTCTTCTTACAAATCCTAGTGATATCCCCCTAAGTTACTATGAAGTTTTGAAAGGATTTTAATTCTAATGTGAAGGAAACCAATTAATACAATCAGTTTAAATGGACTTTAATCCTGGGTAGGAACCTATTAAAGATGATCTCTCAAAAGGAATTTAATTCTCTTCCCATAGAAACCAATCAAGTCAATCACACAAGTGCAACAATTGATATATTTAATTTGAACAACATGGACAGACTACTCTGGAGATAGCCAAACAACATATAAGAATTAATATTAATGCGACAGTTGAATGCCAGGAAGTGGACCACAAAATTTAAGCTTCCTCCTCCATTATATTAATTCAAAAGATGATTCGATACATAAAAAAAATCTGTGTATGTTTATAGAAAATGATGCTACTATTGATAATCTATCCTATTGCTATGTCTCTGAATCCATCCTTGGTTTCCCTTATATATGGGAAGCACACAAGCTTCAGGCCGTTTACAAAAAGACGTATCTCTTCACTTGTATTTTGTTAACATAATTAAAACTTCTAACGCATGAAGATTAATCAAAGAAATAATGAAGTTCATGGCACTCGCAGTACACTGTAGTTCATTACTCTTAATGAGGCATCTATGATCACCTAAGATCTGCCCAAGACCCCCTCTTCATAATAATATACCTAATACCAAGAGACTTCGACCCTTATATCATTCAAGCCATAAACATATTAATTTTGGAGAGGTACTCAATGTATTCTATTTTAGCATAAGTATCAGCATTGCTGATGATTTCCTTCATAATGAATTCGAGAGTGAAGATCCATTCCAATTGTATATGTGCATTTTATATCACCTTGGCTTCATCATTCACTTCATCAATGGTGCCCACTGGCAAGTATTGGGCAAGTTCATCCTTCTATACACCATGTTCCTTTAAATCTCCATCATTGTCGAAGAAATTCGGTAGAGCCATACTCAAAGGTTGGTTGAAATCATCAATTTCCCATGTCAGTATGGTGTGATATTTCTCATGTTTATCTGTTAATTCTTTATATTTATTGAACAATTGTTCACCAACATTCTCCTTGGCTTGTATTTCTTGTTGTATCTCCTTCATTCTAAGGTGTAATCTATTATGTTCCTGATAAGCCATGAATGTTCTATTGTGGATCGCCCAAACCTTATAAGCCTTCTTGAGCACCTTTTCAAATCTCTTTTTTATTAATTCTAAATCCATTTCAAATTTAGTGACTTTCAACTTCTTTCCTAATTCATCATGTTTCTATTGAATTATTTTATTTTTTT
Organism: Sequoia sempervirens; assembly: GCA_007258455.2. NCBI lineage: Eukaryota > Viridiplantae > Streptophyta > Pinopsida > Cupressales > Cupressaceae > Sequoia > Sequoia sempervirens. Next base: position 40,590,547 of record VDFB02000020.1, read on the forward strand.
ATTTCTAATATGTGGTTCAGAGATGGCCTCTAGCACCTTTCTTTCACACTCCACCAATTGAGAATAAAGACCTAATGAAGAAGGTAGTTTATCTTTGTATTTAGCCACCTCTTGTTTCAATCTTTCATTCTCAATAACAAGCCTCTTATTGTCTCTTATCAGTTTCTCAACTTGAGATTTGTTGAATTTAGCAATATTTGTATTCAATTCAGTTGTTTCGATAGAATTTGTAGCTCCCACTCTCTGTACTAAAAGATGGTCAAATACTTGATTAGGATCATTGATAAGCGTGGGCCTCTTCCCTGGTCAATATAGAGCCCAAATCTGTAGAGTGCCATTGTCTGGATTATATCCTGAGCCAGTATAAATCTTATCACTTGCCTCATTATTTAATTGCAAAGTTTTATTCTCTCTTCTTTTGAAACTATTGAAAACTATAGTTGAACTGATGTCCCATCCTAGAAGAAGCATAACCCCAACTTCTTGTAATAGTTCTCGCCCTCTTTTAGGAGTGATATTCTCCATTTCTTTTTCAACTTCCTCTTGTAATTATTTTAGGGCACCATCCTCTTGTTATGGAGTAATTTCTTTCATTTTTTCTCTTATCATCTTACCCTTATACTCATAAATGAATTATTTAAATTATAGGGTTTGAACAAATGCATTATCTGAAATGAATTCTTGACTTGCACGATGTCTCACATCATCAAAGATTTTTTCTGAAGCTTCAAACAAGACAACACTCCTCTCTGGTGGTAGCTCATATTGTGGGATGATAGGATCATTTACTTGTGAAAATTCATCCTCCTCTTCAGTGTCCTCTTCACATGTGATGAGAGTGTCTAATAAGAAGCTAACATTCGGAGTGGGTTGTGGTGATGAATGACTTAGAGGCACTATATTTTTAGCTTTTTTCCCAGAACAAGCATCTCTTCTTTTCTCAAAGGCTATAACAAGTACATCCTTAGTCAATTCTTCTTGATGTAGGATTAATTACTCAACTCTTTCCATAGGGTCTTGTATTTCATGAAAGGCCTCTATATAGTGGATTATGGATTTTACTACATGCCTCTACCATCATTATCTTGTCATATGCATCTTTTCTTATTGCTACCTAAGATTCATCGCAATTTATGATCACATCATCTACAAAGAACTCATGTTCATACCTTTACAACTTTTGTTTCATTTTGGCACTATGAATAAAGTGCTCAGGATCAAATTTCTCTCTCTTATTCCCCTGTGGCATACTGTAATAATCTAACTTGTTGCCAATAGAATCATATCCCTTTTCAGAAATGATAGCAAAATCACCAAAACATAAGGTTGAAGGCATGAGAGACTACTTTCCATAACTTTTGAGGTGCATGTAGTCTGAATAAGCCAACTCTCTCACTATTTCTAAATAAGCAACTCAGTTAGGAACTGTTCTAGGTAGAAGAAATGGAGTTGCTTAAAATCCATACACCCTAATGATGGTGCAATCTTCATAGGTGTACCAATCTCCTAAGTTATCATTCACACTTCCCCTTGGATCTTTTTCCTTAGGTCTAAGGAACCTTTGAATTTCTAGAGACAAGTTGTAATCACAAGGGTGGCCAAGAAATTTATACAATCTTTCACTAAGTATTCTTCGAAATATAGGTAATGTGACCTTCCATACCCACTATCCCAAATTGAGGTATGCATTTGTATTGGTCTTATGTGCTCATCTTCATCCAAATCCTAGATTCTTAATTCTTCACCCCAAACTCCCATAGATTGTCCTTCATATAAAATCATATGCATAAGCAAGGAATAATGTCTTCAATTGATTGCATCACTGTTGTTTTTTATAGAGGTGAGCGACTTATTCAAAGCTTCTATCATATATTCTGCATAATAAAATGGCTGAGCATCCTGATTTTGAATATCTGCTACTAGGACTATAGGGGCTATAGACATTTTGGCAGGAACTTCTATCCCTAAGACTTGTCCAGTTGAGTAGTAGGTATACTTGTAATATTTCTCAAACAATTCAATAAAAAATGATGGGCGTTCATTAGTGGAAAATATTCTTAACTGATTACCCATGTCCCGAGATCTATGCAAAGACAGTCTCCACCCTTTATAGCTTGTATCCATAGTATCATATTGAGCCAAAAGGTCTTTAATCCATACTGGAAATTTCATGGTTGGGTCCAACTAAAAAACAATAGAGATAGAGTCTCTCGTAATGAGGATAAACTATGACCCATCATGTAAATGAATTTCTCATGTTTTAGGATTATACATTTTGGCTAGTACTTTGATTAGTTCTACATTGATAAACACATTTGGTATCACAAGCTTTCCTAGGTTCATCATCCATGGATTTGACACAGGTTTATGCCTATACTTCTTCCTATAATGGTATATGAACATATCGTATCCTCTTTGTGGACTCCATATATCACCTAGGTTTCTCTATTTATCTTCTAGTTTCTCGGCTGAAGGATTTAGTTGTGTTAGTCACCTAGACCTTTATCTAGAGCTGAGACATTATTCAATTAAATATTGATTTCACGACCTTGTTTCTATTTTTTGTCTCTTTTTTCTAGATTTTTATGATGTTCTTTCCATGCTTTTAAAACACTATCTCTTCTATAATTCAAGAAACTTTTGATAAAATCTTGAGTTGATTCTTGGATACTTACTTGAATTGGTATCGCTTCCTCTGAGCTTCTCCACTACCGACCAGTTCCGCGTTCTTCCAATTTCAACTCCAACTTATATATGCACTAATATTTTGCAAGGAAAATATGATCAAAATTTGGCACATATCAGTCAACTCTGGTTCATAAATTTCATTCCTATCAACTTGCTAATCAATGGTGGCATTAATGTCAATTCTCTCTTCGAAAAATTCACCAATCATGTCAGCCCAATGAGGAGTACCTTTTTGCTGTGTCGAACGGACTATAATTTCACACTCACTAATATCTCCTTTTCCCTTCAATGTCTTTGTGCCTTCATTCCTCTTTTCAAAGCTTCAAAGGGACATGTAATCACCTCCCTTTGATATGTCAAGGTCCCCTCAAAAACTATTTCCTTAGTGATATGTCACTTCCTTCGTATTTTAAGATTTTCTTATTTTGTTATCAAAGTTTCGAAGGGACTTTCATTAATGTCTCCCCGACATAAGCTTTTCTCTTTGATGTTTAACTCCCAATTGTTTCACAGTTTCGAAGGGACTTATACATCACTCAGCTCGATAATCCAATGTCTCTTCGAAAACTGACATTCTGCCACTCGTGTCTTGGATTTGATAGTTGTTCATCAAATATTGTGTATTAATAATCGGTTATGTCTGAGAGATGTTTCTCTGTTTCTTGAATGTTGAAATATAATAATTGAAATATTATGCCTTTTCGGTGTCCTGTATTTTGGCCTATCGGTGGGACATGATAACATCTCCCTTAAAAAATTTCAAGTGTCTTCAATATATCTCTTTTCAGGCTGTCGGGGGGACACCAAAATGTGTCTCTTCGATATATGTTACTCTCTTCGACATTTCATGTTAGCTTGTTTCATCAGACCATCGAAGGGACATAGATAGAACTCTCTTTGAAATGACAGTGCCCCATTGATATTTTTTTGTTTTATTTTCAGGTCTAAGGGTAAGTGTATACTAAGGTGACGACTATGAGGAGCCAAAGAGAATGATTTTTTGGATAATATTTTGATGAAAAATGGGTTTGAGAAGGATTACTATTATGGAAAATGGAAGTTTATTATACAAATATGATGGTTTGATGAAAAATGTTCATGGTGTAAATTTAAATGATCATACTAAGGTGATGAAAACTAATGGAAAACTGAGGCTGTTTTTCAGCTCTAACACCAACAATTTGGGGGAGGCCTTATATGTGAGGTCTTAGCGAGAGCTCCCATACTAGCACCTATGATTAGTTTGAATACAAAAATTGGTATTTTTGAGGGGATATTACTCATGCAATGGGATGTGTGAGCTGATGTGGTAGATGTAGGTATGACCCCAGAGTATGATGAGTGGTGGGTTGGTCATATACCAACCAACTTGATAGATCTTATAGGTGGGGAGGGTAGACAAGGTGGAGAGGAGGGGAGGAGAGGAAAACGAGTATGCCATTGAGTTGATCATGGGGATGATAAAGGAGGATGAGGAAATGATGGTGTGAGTGGTGATGGAGGAGGGGTGGTGGAGGGGGAGGAGGTGGAGTGGCAATAGTAGTGGTGCAACCACCAATTTTATAATAGCTAGTGATGCCACCAATAGTGGTGTAGCAGGTGGTATAGCTACCAATAGTGGTGTAGCAGGTGGTACATCCACCAATGATCAAACGGGTAGGAGGGGATAATAGGGGAGATGGTAGGGGTGATGATGGTAGATAGATCACAACATTGCAAGCCTATGTATAAGGTTTGTAGGTTTAGCGAGTTAGCATGCAAGTGCAACTATCTAGTATGACAATAGAGAGAGAGAGAGAGATGCAACAATCATTCATTTTCAAAGATTAGAGTAGTCTCTTCTCAAATTTTGAGATATTTCTTAGGGGTCCACGATAGAGATGATCTTAGATATTACACAGTCAACTCAAGAGGCCTTGTATTATAGGTGTTTATATCAGGGCTTGGTACACCCAGAGCGTCAAGCTTAGAGCTTTACCTATAGTAGATCCAAAAGATCAATGAGTGAGGGGATGATGGGACCACCACCTCCTATACCATCATCAGTGAAAGGTGATGATTAGGTATACAAAGGATCACAATAGCCAAGACCATCAAGGTCACAATAGTCAAGACCATCAAGGTCACAACAATTGGCTCCTTTCTATTATGAGGGAGGGAAATATGTATATCCCGAGATATTGTACAAATGATTATATTTCTTAGGTCACAACACTATGATTTTTTCCTACAGGTTGTTGTATTGTATATTTATAGGATGAGCCTATGTACAAACATGTATATTGATGTATCATGACACTTTATTTTTTCTTAGATTTACGATATGAGATTCACCTTTTTTACGGCAACATCTATGCATGTTTTCTATTTAATTTTCTATGTAATTGATATATGTATGCACTAATAATCTTCTTTGATGCTATGATAAATGATGTCATGGATTACGATGATGCTTAGACTAGATGATCACTTGATGTAATGTTATGACAATTTTTGTATTTTTGATGATGTGTTGATGACCTATATTATTACTATATTAATGATGCTATGGTTAAATGCATGCAAGATATATGCATGTGATGATATCTGCAAATGTGATGCTTATGATCTAGTGATGAATTATTCTATTATATGATTTTATGAATTCTGACATTTTTATGTATATAGGATATGTATGATGCTATGGATGACCTATATTTTATTTTTGTTTGTGTCATGATACATGTATGATTGTGAGTTAGCATGGTAGAAGATAGTGATGATGATTTTTATTAAACGATATCACATAATGAAATGTATAATGAATGAGATGACTTAGATAGATATGAGATAGATTGATATAGATGGATATGAGGTTGATAGATATTGTGCTTTTTTATTTTGTTCATTTTTATCATCATAGAGCATTTTATTATGGAAAATGGACATATGTACACTAAGGTATGGCAAATCATGGTGCCTTTGGTATCCTTTGCATAGACATTGACAATGGAAACAAGAAGGATTGTCCTCATACATATCATGCATGATATAACTTTGGTGGAATATGTGGGGAAAGTAACTTAAAGCATAATATCCCTAGTGTAAAAATATATTTAAATGACCTTGTATGCATAGGAATTTGATTAATGCTAGAAGTTATTCCCACACATAAGGAATGTACATGCCATGTAGTAATGCAATAAGAATAATCCACAAACATGTCATATAAAATTGCTCACCTTGCCTCATTCCTTCTCCTCTAATCTCATGGATATATCCTCAAGTAGCATAGGAATACACTAATACAATAAATAAATCAAATAAAAAGACTCATTGAAAAAAAAGATCAACAACCATTAGATTTTCTTGCTCAAATATATATGCTTAGAGAGGATAATGTATGTTGGTGGAAGGATGCATCCATTTAAGGAATGATAGTTTGGAAAATATTGGATAAATTTGGTTTGGAAACTGATCAATTTAGGTAATATGCTAGCTCAACGGGAGTCTTCTTTTATGATTATTTTTCTAAATGCTCAATATCTTTAGGAATCCAATTCCACATATCATTAAGAGTGATCCCTAATCCAAACGGTATACCAAGATACCTTGTAGTCTGCCCATGTTTTATTTGTTTCCATTCCTTATGAATCCAGTCTGGGACTAAATCAGACTTGATCATTATGAATCCAATTTTATGATGAGTCAACTTTGAGCCTAAAACCTCACAATAAACATTTAAAACCTACAACTAAACATTCTTGATTTCAGATTCAAAAGTTTGAATAAAGAGTAAATTGTCATCAACAAAGTGTGAATTTAACACAACCGCATCGTTAGGAATAGAAATTCCTTTAATCAAATTCATATGATTGTATTTTTCTAGTAGATAACCAAGAGAATCAACAACTAGAACATAAATAAATGGTGACAAAGGGCAACCCTATCTAATAGACCATTATAAAGGAAAAGTATCAAACAAGGAACTATTTATCACCAATTGAGCATCCTCCTCATCAAAAAGCATTTGAACATGCTTACATAATTTGGGATTGAATCCCAACCACTGCAACATCTTGATAATAAAGCTCCACCTCATCCTATCATAGGCTTTATCAAAATCAAACTTTACCAACAAAGCATTTTATCTTGCTTGTTGATCCCACTCGCTAGTTTCCCACGCCAATATTAAATTATCAAGGATAAATCTACCACCAAGGAACCTTGTTTGCTCTGATTTAACAATCCTTTTAGCCACTGGTTTAATCCTAGTGGTTAATGCTTTAGCAATAATTTTATAAGAGGTATTAAGAAATATAATGGGCCTCCATCCAAAAATAAGATCTAAAATTTTCCCTTTTGTGGCATAGACTTAATTAGACCTTTGTTAATATTTGACCCCCAATGACCCCTTGATTTATGGCTTCCAAATATACTAGATAAAAAATGTCCTTAATATGTTGCCATAAGGTTTGGTAAAACTCAATTGATAACCCATCAATTCTTGGGGTTTTGTTAGGAGCCATAAAAAAAACATGTTCCAACTCATAGAGAGGTCACGATCAAGAAAATGGTTGTACTCTTGGTCCACCTTTCTAGGGAATCATTAAAGATATCCTCTAATATCAATTGAACATCGTTCCAATGAGATTCCTCTCTAAAAAGTCTCTCATAAAAGTCTTGGAATATGAATTTGATTTCTTGAGGGTTTGTATAAATACTTTTTGGGGTTGAAATGTGTTTGCATGATGAATTTAGAGAAGAGCAATAACAAATGTAGGAATTATTAGAAAAGGCATACAAATCTTAAAAATGAGCATTTTCAACTTTGTGTTGAAATAAAAAATGCTTATTTTCTAACATAGACCTCATTAGAAGCCAAAAAATATTAAGAAAGTGATACATATAAATGAGTTTTGATTTATTAAATTAGTGATCTAATGTACCAAGTAATGTAAGAATAAGGCGTAGTGATTAGTTAAAAAAAGTTGATAGTACAACATGTTATCAAATTTAGAATTTTTGTATAATCAATATAAATATAATAGCATATTGATAATTTTAAATTAATGTGTGTGTTATGAAATCCAAACTAATAAATCATGTGTATCTAGATTGTGTTGTGTACATTGATGAATAAGTTATTTTAACAAGATTAGTTATTAGCCCTAAAACTTCTATATATTCAATACTAATGCAATAGTATATAGAGGATGAAAAATAATGAATTCCAAACAAATTCAATGCAAACATTACTTCTTTCAACAATGAAATTTATATTTTTTCAAAAGAAAGTTCTCTCTTATTAGTTTGATATATGAAATTGTATCATATTGGCTGTTTATTTGATAGTATGAATTGAAATATATTTATTCAATATTGATTAAATGAATTTCATTCTTTTGTATTTTGTTTAAGTTTACGAAATATTTATTTAGTTTTTTTATATATTTTTTATTTTACATGTATTCATGGGGTTCAAAAAATGGAATAAATGTATTATTGCGAACAATTTGAATTTAAAAGTTAGACATAAGATTTGACATTTGAATATCTATGTATTCATATTTTACATTTTTCTTATATTTTATTGTGTGTACAATCTCCCTTTAATTTTGTTATAGGACAAACATATAAGATGAAACATTCTAGTACTTGTAAGTGCTAAACTTTATTGAAAGAGATTTTTTGATTTACTTGTTAAAAGTGATATGTTACAAGTATATACAAATATAAAATTGTACAATTTATATCAAAATTTGTACAATATTTGATACAAAGTAAAAAAAATCTATTATATTTATGAATAAATAAATTTAATTTTTAAAAATTTGATCTTAACAATTTAATTATATATTTAATAAAAAAATTGATCTTTAACAATTTAAATATATATTTAAAAATCTCATTACAATAACTATTTAAAAATATATATTAATAAAATATAAAAGAGATTTGATCTGAAACTAAAATGGATAAATAACATTTACCCTCTGTAATAGATCTTATCTAACTACTGTTCCTTTTCCTCACGTGACCTATCATAACCCTAAATTAATAATATATTCATCGAATCTGATTTTAGCACAGAATCCACTTTTTCTCTATAAATCAGAGAAAAGGAAAAGTTAAATAGGCTATATAACCCAACTGTTTAGGAAACACGGCGGTCAATGTGATCAGAAAGTACACAGTTGAATCCTTACAATCATATCACAAACTGACAATGAAATTAAATAAAAATTTCATCCTAACCTATATACGCCCTACAATGTCTTTTGACTGAAAATGTGAGTTTGGCTCAAGTTACTTACACAGAATTCTCTACTTCGTTTGGGACTCAGATTTTCTGGGTTCTATTTTGGGCAGCATAGCAGTGAGAACGAGTTGTGGCAGCATCAGGTAGTAGACTGCATGTAAACCAAATTTGGAGCAATTTGTTCTGTGAGATTGTTAGCTAAGAAACAAGGAATCAGTGTTTGAAAACTAATGTCTGAACAGTTTGTAGTTTGCATGATTTAATCTTGGAAGCTTTTGAATGGCAGGAAACTTCAGACCAACATTATTTGGTTTTTCTATGGGGAATGAAGAAGCAGCAGGTGAAAAATTTCTACCCTTCACTGAAAATTCTAATAGAATTCAAGGCAAGCATAAAGAGATAGAGATGTTTGATGGGAGTCCTCATTTCTTCAAAGTCATGATCGGAGACTTTGCCCAAAGATTGGTAACTCTAATGCTCAGACACCCTTTTATTTTATTTGCATGCGTTGTTGAAAGTTATATTTTATATGGGTTTTGTTTACTGCAGAGTATTCCTCCTGCCTTTGCTCAAAAAGTCAGAGGTGAGATTGGAATGAGACGGACTGGGGTTTTGCAAGGCCCTAGAGGCCTGCGGTGGAATGTCAAACTATGTAGTACAAGCACTAAAATTGAATTTTTTGGCCGGGGTTGGGAAAATTTTGTACACCAACATGCAATAGAGTTTGGGGATTTTCTAGTATTTAAATACATCTGTAGGATATATTTCAGAGTTAGGATATTTGGGAAGAATGGGTGTGAAAAAAACATCCCTATTTTTCATTCCGAGAAGATCCAGAATGATTATGATTCACAGAAGAGAGGCCCTGATATTACTGCCAATGCTAGTGCTACTCTGACGAATTCTGTCCACTTGATGAACAGAAAATTGTCAATTGATTTGAAAAGAAAATCAGCAGCAGATGCGGAAAATAAAGTGAAAAAAACCAAACCTTCTTCTCAAAGTAAGTAAAAGCTTTGTCCTCAATGAAAATTTGAAAATTTGCCAAACTTGTGTCTCCTAAATGTCTCCTAAATTATGGGAAACTCTAAACCTAGCATTTGAATAACCACAAATTTTAATTTGCATGCAGGCCATCCTTCCGACAGTCCTGAACATTTCAATCCATCTGCTACCGAAAAGGAACGTCAGATAGTAGAATCTGCGAAGACAGAAACTCAGAGAAGGAAAAGGAGGATAGCTTATTATGTTTCTTGCAGACGTCCTGTTAACGAAGTAGAAAAGAAGAATGCCCTGGGGGCTGCTAATTCTTTCGTATCAGAAAACCCCTTTGGCTTAATAACTATGACGCCATCAATGGTATACCGAGCGTTCAGGCTTGTAAGATTCCCTGGCCTCTCTCTATGCCTGCTTGTATTTAGATATACTGTCATTAGATCTAGGGTGATATTCATCAATCTCTATTATATTGCAGTCTCCTATACCCTGCAAGTCTGCATTATGAGAATTTGACAGACGTTTAAGAAACCAATCTATTGCAGTCTATAGGATATTTTGGTTTCTGTATTTTGTTATGTGTTTTTGAATAATAGGGTTTAAATGGTTCTTAATAGGTTAATGTTGCTTAGTTTGTGTGAAAATTTTATTCTGCAGAGCATATCAAAAGCATTTGTAGATAATCTCAAATTACCAAGAGAAAGAACAGAAGTGACTCTTGTGGATCCTAATAAAAGGGAATGGCCTGTACGGTTCCTCGGAGATCTCCCTAGAGCTACCATTGTTGCTGGATGGAGACTTTTTTCAACTGGTAATAATCTTGAGGAAGGAGATGTCTGCGTTTTTGAGCGGGTACATGGTAGCGAAAACAAAATTAAGCTTAATGTCCATATTTTCCCCGTTGTCAAAGACTGTCGTCCCTACTTGTATATTAAACCAAAGTCATTTGGACCTAAACAGGGAAAATATGTGAAACAAGGAATAGGACAGCTGCAAGGGGAGAAGGAAAAACCTAGTAATGGAAACAAATGTATTAATCTGGATAAACCAAAATGTAAACTTTCCATTTCAGAGAGGAAAGCAGTTTGTAGGCGTAGCCTAAGATTAGCACAAGCATGTCATTTGGCAAAGTGTCCAAAGAAAGAGCTGTGGGATGGCAGGAATGTGGTGATATTGTTGTAAAGTGACCACTTCTAGATGATGTGAATGGCAAAGAAGAGGACTTGATGATTGTATGGGATGGCAATTATGCTAGAAGCTGTGCCATGGTAAAACTGAATAGAAGGTTTCATACTTCGTATATTTTTCAGATTAATGTACTTTTCATTAGAAATTCTTCATTATTTGCTCTTGCATTAAAATTTCCTTTTTAATTGTGCATTTCTTTCCTTTTTAATTATGCATTTCTCTATTTTTAGTAGTTTCAGCTTTCATATGCATAGAAAGATGGAATACAAGGTATATCAATATTTGGCATTTTATCTTCTATTTTTAGCCTTGCAATTAAAAGGAAAAGCAGTTGTTTTGTAGTGACATTTTGCATTCCTTTTATTAGGTTTAGTTTACTAAAAAAAAATTAGGGGCGCTCCTACTTCACTGTCCATAGATTCAATAGTTGTATTTGTTATCAATAATAATCACATGTTATGCTCGCTCAAAGGGAAATGATGCTTATCCATAATGTGATTTAGTTTTAAATTTTTATTTAATTTCTGCAATATAGAAAAATAAGATCTTGTAATATTTAGCTATCGATGAACTTTTCATGCCTTTCTAAAGTGTAATATGTATTGATAGTTGGATGAGGAATAAATACCCTCCCCTAACCTGTATTTTTCTTCTGTTTGAAGATTCTATGTGATAGATTCATTGAGAAGCGTATTGTGTTTTTGAAAGGGAATTGAAAGAGATTGTATATTTGCACCAATAATTTCCCCTTTTGACTTCTATCAGAACATTGAAATTGGAAATTTCATCATTCATTGTCTCCACTTTGATAATGACAGTCACCGGTATTCCTTTCTCTTTCTTATTCTTATAAAATCTCCCACTTTCCTGTAAATTTTGTTTCAATTTGTAAAATTTTATGACTGCAGGCAGCAGCACATTTCAAATAAGGTCTGTTACATATCATCATTAAAGAAAAATGGCATTTTCATGAGGCTCCTAGTTTCTCCAGATTTTTGTGACTCCCACCCAAATTCCAGTAGTACATATAACCCTGGTAACAATCAAGGTTTTCTCATTTTTTTTGGCATCTGCGAACAAGTTGGTATTTACTATGTACCCAAATACATATCCAACCCAACATTTAAGAGCTAAGTATGTTATGATACCTAATGCAAACGGACAACCGGTGCAGATCAATTCTAGAGGCTCTGCAGTGCTCAAAAGAGTAGGGCAATGGCAGATCTACAACAGAGGAAAAGCATGGTAAGTATGATAATATCCATGGGAACCTGTCAGTTTCAGACCCAAAAAATCAGTCTGTATGGATTATTACTGCTCATGCTTATAGGAATGTGGAATATATAATATTTCTAACTTGCAGTTGTAATTTTAGTAAACCTTGTCAATCTGCTTTTCTGTATTCTGGGTGGAAGCAGTGTATTCTCAATTCAAGGAATTATTTCAAATATGTAGTGGCAACATTTTTTGAAATAATTTTGTGTGAGTAAATTGCTTGAGTGATGTAATGTAAATTTACTTTCAATTAAAGCAATTCTTACTGGTTCAAAACGAGCACTTAACATCATAGAAACTGTCGGAGAGAATTTTGTAGATCTGCAGTACATCTTGTGGCTGATATATCGAATGTCAATTCATCTTTTTCAATCATTTAACTAAGTCTATGCATTCTTTAATCGTGTAATGCATTGAAAGAAACCATGAAAAACTAGAACTGATCCTAAAACACTGTTCAGAAAGAAAAGCAGAAAATGTGTCGGGCATCTATGTTGAAATTCAATCATTTTCATGCTAGACCTCACTGCTAGCTTATATTTGATTCAAGTCTCTGCCTCCATTGAAACCTCACCTTTTATAGGGGGAAGTCTTTGTATTCACCAATGGTTTCTGCAAAACTTCCATGGTGATGTTCTTTATGATCTTTCTTCACTATGAAAATTCAGTCCTTCCTTGTAATGTCCTGAAGATTTTCATTCTGGTTTATTTGGAACCATACAGAGCTATAGACCAAAGAGAAGCATTGACCCATTTTTAAGCAAGCCTGGAACCACTTTGTATGGGTGGGACAAGTCCAGAAAAGCATGCGCCAGGTTATGATGGTTCTGACTTCTGTCTGCAAGATAATGGAATCAACCATCAATTATCCCCATGAAATAAAATTATGGACATCGACAGACATATCTAGTGTTTTATGGTCCAAAGAGTCGTGGATTTTGCAGAGTTTGTTCATTTATGTTCTCTTTGTACCGGAGGGTAGGCATACATGTGAATCCCCGAAATAATGAAAGGGGTGGATCAAGATTTGTTGTTTGAGTAAAGTTGCAATGAATACGTTGAAAAGAGTTATTCTAGAAACCTCTAGGAGGTGCTCTACATTATCCATGTGGACAAAAGCTGAAACTATCAGAGGCTTAATTGGTCAAAAAGAAAAAAAAAGCTTCCGTACGCCCCCACGGTGGGAAGATGAAACAACAATGGTGAGAACGAGGAAAGGAGCATTTACTATATCCATAAGCACCAGCAAAGAGTGGACAAAAAGACATCCAAACCGTCCAAGAAAAGCATGGAGGGAATAAAAAAGGGAATTGTCTATGCATGACCGTATTTATTAATTAATTAAAAAAATATATATATATTTTTATTTTTAATTAATTAATAAATATATCTTTATTTTTAATTAATTAATAAATATATCTTTATTTTTAATTAATTAATAAATACGGTCAAATGGTCGTTTTGAGGGCTACATAGACAATTCCATAAAAAAGGGTGCGCAAAGGGAAAGAAGGAAATATGTTGGCCTAATACCACCCTTTTTTTTAGCAAAAATCTCACTTCGAAACCTTATTTCTCCACCATGAGTCTTGTATGCAATTTTTTTAAAAATTTCTCTGATGAGTAATAGCATCCAACTATTTTCATTTTTTTAACCATATCAGTAGTGTTACTTATAGTATTTGATTTGACTCTTAATTTTTAAAATTATTGAATCGCTTACTATTTTATTTCCTTCCCAAAATTTCATCCCCACTAACATTGGCTCCTAGATATTGTTATCAATCAGATATGCACCCTATGCTAAGCTTGCAGAAAACTTAACTATCTGTTGACACATGGAAACCTTCTTCAGATGTAGGTGATCTGAGTGAAAAAGGAATCCCTAGAGTGAATTGGTTCTCCGAATGATAATTCTTATTCTAAATATTTTTTGAGGTAAAGAGTTAGAAGGATAAACTGGGTTTAAAACTTATGACTGAAATTATATCACCTAAAATTATTGACCAACATTAAGAAGATTTTTGATAATACCTCACTGTCACCACCTCTCTAAAACTTGATTTTGACAATCTCACAACACATATAACCCAATAGTGATTTGTGCAAAGGTTTAGAATAAACACAAGGCACAACTTGAATTAGCATGCAACTCTTGCAAATCACTTAACAACAATAAGACAAGAAAATGATTCAACAGATTTGAATCACAAGACACATCAAATTACTGCTTACAAAGCATAAACAAGAAATGAGAAAGGAAACTCTACTATTTTATTGAATGAAAGAGTGAAACTCTCAAAAAGGAAACTCTACTGTTTTATTGAATGAAAGAGTGAAACTCTCAAAAATCTGAGTACAAAACTGCTTACAAGCTCTCAGAATGTGTGTAAGAGCAAGAAACAAAAATCTGAACTAGGAAAAACTCTCAAATCTTTTTTCAAAATATATCTCCAAACCCTAATCCGAGCTCAATAAAAAAGCCCAGAAAAAAGCATCCAAATCTGCATCATACTGTGTAATGAAAGTGGGAAACTCAAACTTTGCAATATGTCAATCCAAAAAGCTCCTAAAAATAGGTTTAATCCGCTTTAAAAGCTGAAAAAACCTCATCTTCACCCCATGCAACTCAATTTCGCCCAAGGAAAAGTCAATCACCCAACTTTCATCAAACTGCTAAAAATAGCAAAAGAATAAAAACAATTTATAAAACATTGTTTTATCCTTGCTTTACAAGATACTTGTAGTTTTATTCTTCTCAACTTGACCTATTTTTGCAATCAAGATTTTAAAAATCTTTGCAAAATATTACTAAATTTCATATCTCCATACAATTTGATTTTTCTTCTAAAAAATCATAAAAATATAAGGGACAATATTTAACTTTGAGTTTTAAATGATTTTCTAAAAAATTCAAAAAAAAAAAAACCTAAGGCATGAATGTTTCTCTCTAAGGCATAAGCATTGACATTAAAATAAAATACCTAAGGTATTTTAGACTATGAAAAATTGTATCAAAACCTAATCCTAAAGACTTAGGCATATGAAGTCAAATGAAACTCTAAGGCACATGAAAATTTTCGGCCACATGGTATATTCGACTTAGAAATTTGATATTTCTAAAAGCTTGGATAATATTCCTTAAGTCGAATTAGGGTTAATAGAAACCCTAAGAACAAAACATAGAATGACCTAAAATTTTGGCCTCATTTCACACTTTATGTTTTTGAGAAAAACTTCTCTGCTAAGAAGAATATCGATGCCACCACAGAGCTAGGGTTTTGCAAAAAAAATGTGAAAGGCATGACCGTCGATGCTCCTGTAGGTTGAACCTTACTAGCAAATCCATGGGTAAGTTATCTTCAAGCCATTCGTGGCCTCTCCTCTTCATTTTGAAGCAATCTTTTGGCCTCAAGACTGCGGGCTTGGCATATATTTTTTGATGTTTCCTTGTGTTTACTTTACTTCATGTTCATCTCCTCAATTTGGTCGCCATGAGAGACTTGTTTGAAGCATAATATAGAGCTCTGTTGGAGTGTTGTGATGACTCAACCGCAAGCTCATAAGGCTCTCTACAGGCGCATGATGGTAAACTTCATTCTCTTTCGTTCTCCTTGCATTTACCTCTTAAACAAAAGTTCATAAAAGCTTTTCTTTTGTAAAGAAGAGATAAAAATACAACCATTGTACAAGTCGCGACTTGCTTGAAGATTATTTTTGTGTTGAAAAAGAAAACTCGAACCTCCATTATTCTTTCATATATTCTCTCACATTAAAAAGAAACCCTAGATGGTTTTGAACTTTTGAAGAAATTTGCAAACCTTTGAAAGTCAACAGAACACTCCAGGCCGCGAGCTTTCTTCTTTTTCATCTGGATATTTTGTAGGCCGACTATATCTCCATTCTTGTGTATGCCTTAAAAAATTTATACTTTGCTTCTCATGAAGAAAACCCAAATGGGTTTCGAGCTTTGGCGAAATTCTTATCACATTTCCTGAGAGTTTTTTCATGTCTCCAATTTTTGGGCTCGACCCATATTGTAAAAATGACACTACTCCATGCATTTGTTATTTAGAGGTGAAAACCCCAAGTGGGTATTGCTAATTTTAAAAAAAAACAGGCTTCTTCTGGTCGTGGCCACTATAGATCAAAATGGGTATCTGGCCATTTTTGTATTTGTTATCATGAGCAACTTCATGTTGCAAAGCTTCATTTATGTGATTGTGCATCTCCTATAGCAATAAATCTGGTGACTCCTGCTGCTCTATCATTATTCCTGTATCAATATGTTATTCTCCAATTTTATCTTCAACCAATGCTTGACAAAACCACAACTAAATGCACTTCACAAGCATTAAATATGTTGTTTGAAGCAGCCATAAAATAATATGATTCTCCCTCCATCAAACACAACTTTTGAAGTATACAAGGATTTTGTAGACAACCTCTTGGGTTAAAATTGCAGCATAAATTGATTATGCATTTCCTTCATGGACACTACATAATGAAGCCATTTACTAATTGCAATGTTGCACTCAGTTCTCATAGTGCTTCTTTGTATATGATGTTCCACATTTATTTAGCTCCAACACTTAATATGTTGCATTCCAGTCTACAATGCTATCTTTGCATCCATTACTTGCTTTTAGCAGGCAAATAAAAACTTCTTTTGCTTTCAAATGCATCCATCTCACTTGTCTTGAAAAGTGGCATCTAGGCAAAATAATACACTCAAAATTGTATTCTGCATTCAATGGCCTGATTTGACAATACCAATGTTCCTATCCTTGGCAATCTTCATGCATTTTTATGTCCTCTTAAAATATGGCTGCTCTAGGCACTTGTTCTCTTTCAAATAAATTGATGCATATACTCCATTTAATGCAACATTTGCATTCAAACATTATAGTTGCAGTGGTTACTTGTAAATTACTTTAATGCTTGTTACCTCCCATTCAATATACTTGAATGCTTAAGAAAAAATACATTCTCAGCTCAACATTGTCATGAAATAAGGCAAATGAGAACCTGAAGCTCCTTCATATGCTTCCATTATTTATTAGTATTTTGTTGATGAGGCATTATGTATGTCTGTTCACTATCACCTTTTATGAGCATGAAACACTTGTTGCACCAGAAAAGAATATCTTCAACAGCATGAATAAAAATGACCAAAACACATAGCAGCAAAGATGCAGTCAATTTAACAGTTTTAAAACTTTTCAATATGGAAATTGATGCATCTCATTTGATTCTGTATCTGAATTGAGCTCATTGATCACTTGTAATTTTCACTTCGTTGTTCTCAGATTTGATTGTTATTAGTGAACAATGCTCTTGATTGTTTTGATGGCTTAAATATGTTTCACTCCTTCATGATTGGCTCATATGAGCATGACAACTGTATTTCCTTACTCATCCCCATTTGTATATTGAGAGGCAGCATGCCGAGCTCTACCCTTGTGGAAGCCCGTTTTACTCCACATGCTTATGTCTTCATGAAATGATCAGCTACATGACTTTTCCTATACATGCACAAGAAACAAACAATGTTAGCATAAAATAATGAAGTTTAAAAGGTTCAATGATGTGACATTTCATTTTCAGGCTCTTATTACTGCATTCTTCATTTATAGCTGATTTCATGCATTTCAAGGAATGAACTATATCTCTACAAGTAGAGCATGTAGTGTAACTCATATCCAGAGCTCTAATAGGACTTTTCCAATTTTCTATAGGTATACTCAAAATTGGAAGTAGGACGAAGCAGGTTGCAAGCACATCAACTGAAGATCGAAACATTGCAATGATGGATATGTCTTATGTTATTTGCTTCTTACTTCTTTCACCTTCAGTTGTATAATTCATTTATTGCAATGAATGTTTTTGGCTATCTCCACGACTTGTGTGGATCTTTTAATTTCTCTTTTCATTTCCATCTAAAAATAAATGCATCCAAATGCAAAGTTGTACAATCATTTGTATTTGCAAACAAATGAAATACTGTAATATGAATAAGCATTGTGAAATAAATGAAAGCAATTGTTATGCTTTATCATTTGTGTATTCTGTTATGTACTTCATTTATGCTGCAAAGCATTGAGTAATAACTCTGAAACTCTATTCTCTGAAAAAATTACATAACTGGAACTTGATAAACCTAGTGCAAACAACAGTTTAAGCACATGCAAAAATTAACTAAACTTTCACTTTAAAATGAAACAAACTAATCAACTCTGCCAATTGAGTTGTAGTGAAGATTGGTAAAATTTAGACGATTTTCGCTAAATGCTTGCCTGCTAAGCATTAGATTAGTTGCCTCTAATACTCCATTGGGCGCAGAGTCAAATCTGCCCCTTCATGAAACTGAAAAATTCAAACAGTAACCCTCCAAACAACAGCAAAAGAAAAACCAAACAAAACTAAAAGCAAACTAACAGGCCGTAATGGCCAACCAAACATGCACATCAACGCTTAGGGAAAGCAAAACTACTGAAAAGAAATGTGCGTGAAGCACTTATTTGCAGCAACTACTCCACTATTTACAAAGATATTACTTATCTCAGAGGAAATGTTTGAGGTGCATCCCATTAAATGGGATAGACAACACCTCTCCAGTCAACTTAGAAAGTTGGAAAGCATTGTTCTCCTTGCACTCTGTGATCACATAAGGTCCATCCCAAATTGCATCGAAGTTGGAATGTTGTTCAGGTTTACTTTTGTACTCATTTCATTTAAAGACTAAATCACCAATGATAAAATCCCATGACCTTGCCCTTTTATCAAAAGAATTCTTCATCTGAGCTTGATGTATTTCAAGTGGCCTTAATGCTTCTTTTTTGGTTTCCTCGAGCTCCATCAACTATGCAAATTTCACTTTGAAAGGCTGCTCATTCAACAATTCCAATTCTTTAACAAAACTCAAAGTTGGTAACTCAATTGAAACAAGCAACTTAGCTTCTTTTCCATAAGCAAGTACATAGGGAGAACAACCAATGGCCCTTTTAGGAGTCACCCTGTCAGCCGAAAGGGCTAACTTAAGCTTTTCATGCCATGTCCGTTGATTGTCCTCTACTGTTTTCTTGATTATCCGGATCAAATTCTTGTTTGTGGATTTTGCCTGCTCATTACCCTGCGGATAATAGTTAGAAGATGTATTTAGAAAAATATTATTCTTAATCGACCAATCAGAAATCCTCAAACCAATAAAGATTAAACCATTGTTAGAGATTATTGAATCTGGGGTACCAAATCTTGACACTAAGTCCTGATAAAAATTGAGCACAAAACTCTCATTTGCTTCTTTTAACGCAACAACTTCAGTCCACTTAGTGAAGTAGTCCATTGCAGTAAGAATGCACTTATGCCCCGTGCTTGAAGGCGGGTTGATTGGTCCAATGAAGTCTAAACCCCACTTGGAAAATGGTTGTTCCACTTGAATAGGATGCAAAGGCATGTCTACAAGCCTCTGTTTTCTACCAAACAAAGCACACTTTTCACACCTTCAGACCCAAGCAATATCATCCTTAAAAAAATTTGGTCAATAATAACCAGCCCACATAATTTTAAGGGCTGTTGTTCTTGCTGCGAAATGGCCTCCTAAAGGCCCATCATGAAATTCTGCTAAAACTTCCTGAAAATCTCTCCTATAAAGGATACCATCAATAATAGCATAAGGAATGGCATGTAATCTATAGTACCTTCTCTTTGCTCTGTCCAAGCCTCTGGGACACTCACTAGTATGTAAATATTGTATCATTTGTTGCACCCAGGTAGCAGCAGGAACATAAACAACAACTATATCAACATTATTTAGCACTATATCAACGCTTCCAGCTTCTTTTAAGCTGTTGCTCGTATTTTTTGCAACCTATTCACACAAACCCTTGCCCCTAACAAGCTTAGTTATTTTAATGTCGATATCAAACTCCATAACTTTGGTTATCCAACCAACACGTTTATCATTAATATCTCGGATAAGTAAGAAATCCTTGATAGTCGAATGAGCAACTAATAAATGAATTTTGTTATTGGATAACATATGCCTGAAATTTTTGAGGCTTCTTACAACAAGAAAAACATGTTTCTCCCCGAAAGAATACTTCACCTCATAATCGTGCAATACTTGGCTGAAAAACGCCACAGGCTGCTCCAAGCCTTCATCGTTTTGCTGGCACAACATAGCTGAAATAGTATCAACTCCTCCAAAAGCATAAAGAATGAAATCTCTATCATAGTTTGGATTAATGAGGGTAGGGGCAACTTCCAGGGCTTCCTTTATTTGTTCAAAACTTCTCTTACCCTCCTTAGTCTAGCTAAAAGGCATATTATTTTTTAACATAGTAGTGAGAGGTTGCAACAAAGCTGCAATATTTGGTATGAACCTCCTTACAAAATTAATCCTTCCAAGAAAGCTTTGTAAGCCTTTCTTGTGGGATGGTAATGGTAATTCAAGAATAACAGAGACTCGTTCAGGTCTATAGAAATACCTTGCTTTTAGACAATATGTCCAAGGAGTTTACCTTTGTGCACAAAAAAAGTACACTTCTTTGGATTGAGAGATACTCCAAATTCTCTACATCTTTGGAAGATTTGTTTTAAATGCTCAAAATGTTCATTAGCATTTCTAGAAAAAAATTGTAATATCATCTAAATATACCAAAACAAATTTCTTCATGAGGCCGTGGAAAGCCATGTCCATCACTTGCTGAAATGTTGCTCTAGCATTGGATAAGTCGAAAGGCATCTTCTTGTAGGCCATTGTGCCCCACTTGGTTGTAAATGTTGTTTTGAACTGGTCCTCTTGCTTTACTAGAATTTGATTATAACCTGAGTACCCATCCAACAAAGATAATATGTTAGAACTAGAAACCACTTGCAAAATTTGTTCCATGGAAGGGAGTGGATAATGATCTTTCAAGGAAGCTTTATTCAGATCCTGAAAATCAACACACAATCTAATTTCCCGGCTTTTCTTTCTAACTGGAACTAAGTTAGATACCCAAGACGTATGCTTAATAGGAAAAATAATGCCACTCTCAACTAACTTATTCAATTCAACCTTCATAAGGTGCTCTAACTTGGGATTAAAGGGTCTTTGTTTTTTCCTTATTGGCTTCGCACCAAGCTGTAATTCAATAGTGTGTTGGGATAAATCTGGATCAAAACCCTTTAAGTCTTTGTATTCCCAGGAAAAAACATCATTGAACTCTTGACATAACATAATGAAATTTTGATGTTTTTCCTTTGTACATACCTTTCCCAGCTTCAAAAGCTTACCCTTGAAAATCTCAATTGCCTCATAGTGTTCTTCCTTGATAGTCATGCTGCACTTATCCTTCCGCACTTGATCATCCGAGTTGAAAACAAATTCTAAGGTCACCAAACCCTTTGGTAGCTTGTTTTTCTTTAATTGCACAATCTATTTATCATATTGTTGCTACCACTTTTGTTGGTTTCCATCTACAAACTCAACTTCGTCAATTAAAAAACTCACAATCTGCTCGTCGTTGTCAAAAACCTGCCAACTCACATTATTGTCAGGTACAGAAGGTCTGATTACAATTTTTACACATTGGCATGCCTCTACCTTGTGAATCTCATTCAGAATATCAAATTGGGCTCATATGGCAGCGAGCCTATCTACATGTTTATTTTCATTTCCAGGAACTGAAAGAATATTAAAAGCATCAAAATTCTCTATCAAATCCCATACTCGATGCTTATACTTTTTAAGTGAGTCATTCTTTGCAACATTCATATTTCTAACTTGATTCACTATTAACTCTAAATCACCAGACTCATAAACATTTAATACCTCTCCTTCAGGCCCATTATAGGCCATGCACTAGTGCTTCATATTCAGCTGTATTATTTGTATAACTAAACACAAACCTAAATAATACTTGTTTTCATCTGGTGAAACCAACATGGCTCCAACACCAGCACCCACACTGCTCCTTGAGCCATCAAAGTAAAGCTTCCAAAGCTCAACTTCTATCCCTGCAGGCTGCTCTTCCTCTTTGATAAGATTAGGAATAACAATATTAGGTTCACGAATCATATAAAATCCTAATCATATCTCATTTGTGTACTGAAAAGGATCAAGCTTGTGATCTTCAGCTGCCCACTCATCTAGATTCACATTTTCTATAGGGGTGTTGTGGTCTAAGGTCATCGTTTGCTCTTCCAGTACAGGGGTGACGTAGAGGTTAGCGTTTATAGGACTCAAGACATATGGCTCGATATGGTCTTTGGCCAGAGGTTCAGACTTTATGGTTACTTTCGTACCATATCTTGTTCTAAAGAACAAATAAGACCAATCAGAAGATAAGAACCCACCCAGTTTGGCTATAAAATCCCTTGAAAGGAAAATGGAAAAATGGGGTGGCAGGTCAATAACATGTATATACTGAGGAATTGCGAAATTCGGAGATGCATGCAGAGTAAGGGCTAAATTTTTAATCACACTAGCAGTTTTAACAGCATACCCATCCAAGTGAACCACACCTTTCCAGGAATTAGGCTCATAAACAAGACCTAGTTTGTTGGCTAATCTTTTAGGCATGACTGAGCTACTGGCACCAGAATCCACCATACAATTATGTACTATTTTATCGCCAATAATCAAACTCAAGTAGAATGGAGGAGGCTTTACCTCTTTAGTTTTCTATTCATTCTTAACCTCCAGGCTATTTGCAAGCACTACCTTAGCATTGCCTTGATTGGCATCATTAGAAACAAAAAGTTGAGCAAAGGCATCTTGCAACAAACTCTTTTGACCCAGAATATGCAAAGCATCTAAAACTAACATGCTGACGATGGCTTTCTTGAGATGTTCAACAACATTGAAAGAAATAGGGCTCACCTTTTGCTGATTTTTCAGAACAACATCATTTCCTTTTTGCAACAGTTGTGATTGCGCCTTAGACTGCTCCTTCCCAGGTACTTCTTGGCCTCTTTGTAGGATCTGCACTTTAGGTTGTGCTGCAGGAGTAACATGGGATGAAGAAATGAGCAGTTTGTCTCTAGTAGGCTGTTGTTGTACATTTCCAACTTGCTGCCCCAAATCCATAGCTCTTTTTTTTTATTTGGTATTGGATGAAACAAGAGAATTTTGCTGATTTGGACCCTTCACACCACAAAACTCTGAACTCTGCCAGTTTGGCAAGGCAACTTCAAAGTTATCTTGTTGCTCTTGATTCTGATCTGTAACATTCTTCGAACCAACATAGTTGTTTTGGACCATTAAGGCCTGATATCTAATACCATTGACGCATGTTGACTGGTTATGGGGCTAATTGCATGAATAACACTAATCACAATCCTGGGAAACATCATTTTGTGGTACGAGTTCCTTTGATGAACTGGCAGCATTTAGGTTAAAAGGCTAGAAAGTTCTAGGATTAAAATTCATTTTTTGGCCTTGATAATCATTTTGAAAGGCTGGTCTGTTTTGTTGATTCTGCTGATAAGGAACTTGGTAGGGATTATGTTCTTGGCCAACATGTTTTTTTATGCTCACGAGATCATTTCCAAAAGCTTTAAGTATATTTTTTATATCCTGAAGCTCTTGGGACTGGGCTAGAACAGCAGGTTCATGCGCTGCAACGTGATATCCTATTGTTGGAATAGGTGGGACAACAACTAAAGGGGGTAAAGCAACAAGAATAGGTGATTGTATTTCAGGAAATAAGGGCATATGAGGCCTAGGGGCTATCTCTCCAGCTTGAATGAGACAATTTTCTGCTCTAATAGCAATGTCAAAAGCATTGGGAAGTGTGAACCCACCCATAGACTGGTTCATTACTAAAATCTTGCTATTCAAAGCCTTTAGGAAAAACAAAAAAGCATGCTAAGGTGTTGGTTTTACCGCTAAGGGAATTATGTCCCAAGTCCTTTGGAATCGGTAATTGAAGTCTGCCATATGCTCATGCAACACTCTCTGAATCGTGCTCAACTGTTCTAACCGAAACATGTTCAATCTGACTTATCCTCGAACTACCGGTGTAATCCATCACGCAACTCATCCCACATCATGATGGAGTTTGGTTGAAGGCCTCTGAACCACTACAACACTTTTCCTTTTAGGGACGCAACCAAGAGCCTCAATGCCACATTCTCTTGAGTGATGTTGTGAATTGAGCATAAGGTGGCAACATCTTGAATGTGGTCAACCGACGTTGTGTGATATTCTCTAGTAAAGTACGACAAAATTTTGAGGGTTGCCACTGGGATGTCATCGTGCTGGGAAATATTCAACGAGTTGCACCTATTAAAAGGTGCAAATGGGTGTTGTATTACAGCTACCATTGGTGACGCTTGTGCTATAAGAACAATATTTCCTAGTGATAAAACTAAAGAGCTAAAAACTAGAGGCATTGATTTTGACCTCATAGGTGTTTCAAATAGTCTCTTTGTTGTTTTTCCTCTCCTTTGTGGTGGGGATAACTGTCAGTACTCGAATGGCATAGAACTAGATCTAGTCTATATTTTTTTCATGCGCAAGCTACACTAAGTTTGTATGTAGAAACAAAAATGGAGTCGCCAGGTATATAAGAAACCTCTAAAAGGCTGAAATAAAATTGTTGCATACACCAAACAACAATTTAAGAAATCAAAATTCTTCTTGAAATCAATTTTCAGGGTTCCACCGGGTGTGCCAAAAACTATTATCAATTAGATATGCACCCTATGCTAAGCTTGCAGAAAACTTAACTATTTGTTGACACATGGAACCCTTCTTCAGATGTGGGTGATCTAAGTGAAGAAAGAATCTCCAGAATGAGTTGGTTCTCTAAATGATAATTCTTATTCTAAATGTTTTTTGAGGTAAAGAGTTAGAAGGATAAATTGGATTTAAAACTTATGACTGAAATTTTATCACCTAAAATTATTGACCAACATTAAGAAGATTTTTGATAATACCTCACTCTCACCACCTCTCTAAAACTTGATTCTCACAATCTCACAACACATATAACCCAATAGTGATTTGTGCAAAGGTTTAAAATAAACACAAGGCACAACTTGAATTAGCATTCAACTCCTAAAAATCACTTAACAAAAGTAAGAAAAGAAAAGGATTCAAAAAATTTCAATCACAAGACACATCAAATTACTGCTTGCAAAGCATAAACAAGAAATGAGAAAGGAAACTATGTTGTTTTATTGAATGAAGGAGTGAAACTCTTAAAAATCTGAGTACAAAACTTCTTACAAGCTCTCAGAATGTGTGTAAAAGCAAGAAACAAAAATCTGAACTAGGAAAAACTCTAAGTCTTTCTTGAAAATATATCTCTCCAAACCCTAATTCGAGCTCAATAGAAAAGCCCAGAAAAAAGCATCCAAATCTGCATCATACTGTGTAATGAAAGTGGAAAACACACACTTTTCAAGATGTCAATTCAAAAATCTCCTAAAAATAGGCTTAATCTGCTTTAAAAGTTGAAACAACACCTCATCTTCACCCCATGCAACTCAATTCGCCCAAGGAAAAGTCAATCACCCAGCTTTCATCAAACTGCTAAAAATAGCAAAAGAATAAAAACAATTTATAAAGCATTGTTTTATCCTTGCTTTACAAGATACTTGCAATTTTATTCTTCTCAACTTGACCTATTTTTGCAATCAAGATTTTAAAAATCTTTGCAAAATATTGCAAACTTTCATATCTCCATACAATTTGATTTTTCTTCTAAAAAATCATAAAAATATAAGGGACAATATTTAACTTTGAGTTTTAAATGATTTTCTAAAAAAAAAAAACCTAAGACATGAATGTTTTTCCCTAAGGCATAAGCATTTATATTAAAATAAAATACCTAAGGTATTTTAGACTATGAAAAATTGTATCAAAACCTAATCCTAAAGACTTAGGCATATGAAGTCAAATGAAACTCTAAGGCACATGAGAATTTTTCGCCACATGGTATATTCGACTTGGAAATTTGATATTTCTAAAAGCTTGGGCAATATTCCTTAAGTCAAATTAGGGTTAACAAAAACCCTAAGAAAAAAACATAGAATGACCTAAAATTTCAGCCTCATTTCAAACTTTATGTTTTTGAGAAAAACCTCTCTATTGAGAAGAATATTGACACCGCCACAGAGCTAGGGTTTTGTAGAAAAATGTGAAAGGCATGACCATCGATGCTCCTATAGGTCGAACCTTACCAAAATATGCATGGGTAAGTTATCTCCAAGCCATTCGTGGTCTCTCCTCTTCGTTTTGAAGCAATCTTTTGGCCTCAAGGCCATGGGCTTGGCATATATTTTCTGATGTTTCCTTGTGTTTACTTTACTTCCTGTTCATCTCCTCAATTCAGCCACCATGAGAGACTTGTTTGAAGCATAATATAGAGCTCTGTTGGAGCACTGTGATGGCTCAACTGCGGGCTAATAAGGCTCTCTACAGGTGCATGATGGTAAACTTCATTCCCTTTCGTTCTCCTTGCATTTACCTCTTAAACAAAAGTTCATAAAAGATTTTCTTTTGTAAAGAAGAGATAAAAATACAGCCATTGACAGGTCGTGGCTTGCTTGAAGATTATTTCTATGTTGAAAAAGCAAACTTGAACCTCCATTATTCTTTCATATATCTGTTCACATTAAAAAGAAACACTAGATGGTTTTGAACTTTTGAAGAAATTTGCAAACCTTTGAAAACCAACATGACACTCCAAGCCACATACTTTCTTCTTTTTCATCTGGGTATTTTGTAGACCAACTGTATCTCCATTCTTGTGTATGACTTAAAAAAATTATACTCTGCTTCTCATGAAGAAAACCCAAATGGGTTTCGAGCTTTGGTGAAATTCTTATCACATTTCTTGAGATTTTTTTCATGTCTCCAATTTCTAGGCTTGACCCATAGTGTAAAAATGACATTACTCCATGCATTTGTTATTTAGAGGTGAAAACCCCAAGTGGGTGTTCCTATTTTTTTTAAAAATAGGTGTCTTCTAGTTGTGGCCACTATAGATCAAAATGGGTATCTGGCCATTTTTATATTTGTTATCATGAGCAACTTCCTATTGCAAAGCTTCATTTATGTGATTGTGCATCTCCTGTAGCAATAAATCTGGTGGCTCCTGATGCTCCATCATTATTCTTGTATCAATATATTATTCTCCAATTTTATCTTCAACCAATGCTTGACAAAACCACAACTAAAGGCACTTCACAAGCATTAAATATTTTGTTTGAAGTAGTCATAAAATAATATGATTCTCCCTCCATCAAACACAACAAACTTTTGAAGTATATAAGGATTTTGTAGACAACCTGTTGGGTTAAAATTGCAACATAAATTGATTCTGCATTTCCTTCGTGGGAACTACATAATGAAGCCATTTACTAATTGCAATGTTGCACTCAGTTCTCATAGTGCTTCTTTGTATATGATGTTGTTCCACATTTATTTAGCTCCAACACTTAATATGTTACATTCCAGTCTACAATGCTATCTTTGCATCCATTCTTTGCTTTTACCAAGCACATAAAAACTTCTTTTTCTTTCAAATACATCCATCTCATTTGTCTTGAAAAGTGGCATCTAGGAAAAATGATACACTCAGAATTGTATTCTACATTCAATGGCTTGATTTGACAATACCAATGTTCCTATCCTTGGCAATCTTCATGCATTTTTATGTCCTCTTAAAATATGGTTGCTCCATGCACTTGTTCTCTTTCAAATACATTGATGCATATACTTCATTTAATGCAACATTTGCATTCAAACATTATAGTTCCAGTGATTAATTGTAAGGTACTTTAATTCTTGTTACCTCCCATTCAATATACTTGAATGCTTCAGAAAAAATACATCCTTAGCTCAGCATTGTCATGAAATAAGGCAAATGAGAACTTGAAGCTCCTTCATATGCTTCCATTATTTATTAGTATTTTGTTGATGAGGCATTATGTATGTTTGTTCACTATCACCATTTATGAGCATGAAACACTTGCTACACCAAAAAATAATATCATGAACAACATGAATAAAAATGACCAAAACACATAGCAACAAAGATGCAATCAATTTAACAGTTTTAAAACTTTTCAGTATGGAAATTGATGCATCTCATTTGATTTTGTACCTAATTTGAGCTCATTGTTCACTTGTAATTTTCACTTTGTTGTTCTCAGATTTGATTGTTATTAGTGAACAATGTTCTTGATTGTTTGATGGCTTAAATCTATTTCACTCCTTCATGATTGGCTCATGTGAGCATGACAACTGTATTCTATTACTCAGCCCCATTTGTATATTGCGGGACAACATGCCGACCTCTACCCTTGTGGGAGCCCATTTTACTCCACATGCTTATGTCTTCATGAAACAATCAACTACATGAATTTTCCTATACCTGCACAGGAAACAAACAATGTTAGCATAAAATAATGAAGTTTAAAAGGTTCCATGATGTGACATTTCATTTTTAGGCTCTTATTACTGTATTCTTTATTCATAGCTGATTTCATGCATTTCAAGGAATGAACTATATCTTTGTTGGTAAATCATGTAGTGTAACTCATATCCGGAGCTCTAACAAGACTTTCCCAATTTTCTGCAGGTATACTCAGAATCGGAAGCAAGACGGAGTAGGCTGAAAGCACATCAACTAAAGATCGAAACACATGCAATGATGGATATGTCTTATGTTATTTGCTTCTTACTTCTGTCACCTTCAGTTGTATAATTCATTTCTTGCAATGAATATTTTTGTCTATCTCCATGACTTGTGTGGATCTTTTAATTTCTCTTTTGAATTCCATCTAAAAATAAATGCATCCAAATGCAAAGCTGTACAATCATTTGTATTTGCAAACAAATGAAATACTGTAATATAAATAAGCATTGTGAAATAAATGAAAACAATTTTTATTCTTTATCATTTGTGTATTTATTTATGTACTTCATTTATGTTGCAAAGCATTGAGTAATAACTTTGAAACTCTTTTCTCTGAAACAATTGCATAACTAGAACTTGATAAACCTAGTGCAAACAACAATTTAAGCACATGCAGAAATTAACTGAACTTTCACTTTAACATGAAACAAATTAATCAGCTCTGCCAATTGAGCTGTAGTGAAAATTGGTAACAAATATATCTACTTTAACTTCCAATTGTAAGCAACCTCTCCCATTCACCATTTATTGAAAAATTGAATCACCCTTCATGTCAAAAATTTGAATTCATCTCTAATTTGTAAGCTTAAATTAGAAAACAACCTTTCATGATATGAGATGTTATGTGTTTACATGCCAATCTTATGAACTTAAAAATCATTAATCTCACCTATGTGATTTCTAATGATGACTCGTGCTCTTAGTAGGAGTGGGGTTACTTTTTCCATGCTAGGATTTGATCCTCCATTTTCTTTCTCCTTAGCAAGTGTTATTGGCTCTCAATAGGCTTGTGGGAATACTAATTAGATCATTGGAATATAAATGTTTACCATATCCCTAAGAATTGGATGTTTTAGAATAAGATTCAGGGGGTTGATACTTTGCATTTCTCTCTTTATTTTCTCAAACTCCATTCTTTTCTCTTGCTCCTTTTTCTACTCTTTCTATGGTGTCTATATTATCTCCAAGTATTCTTTATTTTTCTTCTTCATTGCATTCTCATTTTCTATTCCTTCATCTCCCTCTTTATAGCTCTATTCACGTTCCTCTTATTTTATTAGGTTTTGTTCTTTCTTTTGTGTCATCAACCTCTTTCATCCATGCTTCGTACTCCATGAATATCTACATGTACTAATCTCTAGTGAGAATTTGAGATTTTTGACTCAATGTAATTGTAGCACCACTCTCACAAAAATATTTCTCATTCACCCTTGTGTTTGGTAGCTTTAGCAAAAAAAATAATGAGGCACATGCTTTGTTTCCTTTTAGTTATCTATAAATTGATTTATAACATTTTTTGCTACCATGTCTTATTTTTCTCTCAATAAAATTCCTTCATCTTCTATGTCACTCTCTATTTATTACATATTAATGAACAAATTTTTTATTTGGAAGATATGGAGGGGATGACATTGAATTCCTACATCCTCATTATTAAATTTGAGGTTGAAACTAAGGTTTCTAGCACCTTCTATTATGTTCTAGTATGCTTACCTGAGTAGGTTTACTTAAAACTACCATGTTTTGAACATTATGGTGTAATTTCCCTTGCTACTTCTGATCTAAATTTTTTCCCTCAAGGAATATCATAAGGGTTACCAAAAAGAAAAACAAAGATCTTGGTTACTATGACCTTCTACCACTTTAGGATTTTTCACCTAAAGGAGAGGGAATAGACCAAAATGTCAATGTTCACACTTCTTAAACCACTATAGAAATTCCTTACAAAATATGGCCTAAGTTTACTTCAAGGAATATTGTCGAACACTTCACTTGCAATCTGTCAACTAGCTGTTTCTGAGTTTTCAGTTTGTTTGCTTGCTTGAAATGTTGTCAAATGTAATCTAAAAGCTTTGAAATAGATATTACAATGTTTATTCAATGAACTAGATGTAAATGCAATTCTCCTTTGGCTCTCCAAATACATATATATGAATTCTACATGCAAAAAGTGCATCTAGAACCAATTGAAATTTTGTCAAACAATTGGCATGCGAACTATTAATTTAATCAACATGAACATTACATCAAACAATAGACATGCAACTTATCTCCCCTTTTATTGAATGACAATTTGCATACAATAATGACATAGATTAACCAAGACTCTTGACTTACAATAATATCTCATATAATGCCAAAGTTTGATATGAATGTTCACCTACAACAACTCCTACTATGACAATGAAAAATGAGCCAAATAATATGCAAGAAATTGAAATAAAATTTATTTTTTCTTTGAGGACAAAGTAGCACTTCCTAGTACAATGGATGAGGGCTTCTCCTAAGCCAAAGTTGATCCAATGCAAGCCGCCCATGTTCTATTCTCAGACCTCCCAAATGAATTAATAAGCAGTTGCAAACCTTGATTCTTCACTCCTAAAATCATTACCATCCCTCAAGAAGATAGGCACCTAAACACCTAGTGAAATCAATGCCTAAGCAAGCCTCCATGAATTAATTCATCCCTCCTAGGCAAGTCACCCCTGTCTGATATAAAATTATGATATAAAATAATGGCAACTTCTATACTCCTTCAAGTTGCATTGAAAATTATCTCTAAACCTTGTAAGGAGGTGCGCTCCAAACCCTTGTGAAAATGATATCAAAAGAGCAAGCTGCAAGCAAATTCGTGGCCTCCAATGATGACTGGAAATTCAATATCAGACCTCTGGAACTTGATATCAGATCTCTACTCCCTTAAATGCAATAAATCGATGCAAGCATGACCTTCAATGATCACTACAACTAATATACAAAACCCCTAAATCGAACTAACACATAATTGGCCTTTGGCCACAATTTTGACTCAAATGAAAGGATTGTAATATCCTCTCCAATATGTAACCCTTCAGAGGAATATTTGACCACCTCAATTATTCTAATCAATGGGAGTGATCATTCCCAATGACCAATAGAATATTTTGCAGAAACCCTAGACTTCTCCACAACATAACAAGTCAAGTATCAAATATCCTGGATGAACAAAAATGAGCCCTTAATATCCTTTTATACTTTTCTTGGAGGTCTCACACACTTTTCTTGCCAATGTGGGATAAAAGATATATTTTCCTCACCACATACTTTAATTTTTTATTATTTAATATTCTATAATTGCACTTTATTATAATATAAAAATATAATTTATAAAGTGCCATCATAATATCATATCATCTGGAAAACACAATATGTTTTCCAACACATTATGTTTTCAAACATTTAATATACAATTGGAAACCTCCGCATAACCCCTGAATCCATGAAAGAAACCAACCTCCAACTGGGTAACTGCCACAAAGACCCTCTAATCAAGCTTCTTAGCCTACGAGATTCGGGAATAGGCTAAGCCTTCTACAAATTTACGCTCATAAAAATGGGGACATTACATATGGTGCATATACTTAAATGTTTATTTTCAAAAGTAGCATCATGTCGTAGTGGTTCATTATTAGTAGAATCATGTTCTATCTATTTAATAATAACATTATTAAATTCAATTTTTTTTCTAAATAGTTGAATTTAAAACTCATTCAATTATGCCATCCTTAGAATATTTTCAATTGTAATTGCATCTCCTTGACCAAGAACAAATTCTCTACTTAGATTCATGTCATTGCAATTTAGTGATTTTAGGTTAAGTGGCTAAATACTAATTCTTTTGAATCTTGCCTTGATATTATCTACTATGAGGGCATATTTAATTGTTATGTTTCATAGATAGGCTAATTCAAAACCATTAATTAATAAATTTTAATGCTTTACCATATGTTCTAACTTCTCACTTTTAAAGTAGTTTTTGGATATAAAAAATACAGTTAAGTCAAAGGTTTAGATCTTGTGTCTTGTGTGAGTTGGAAATGTAACAAGTTCAATTCCCAAAACTCTTTTTTCCTAAATAGTGGGAAGTGCCACATAGATACCATGGCCATCAAAGATAAGTACATGTATTCTTAGTAGGTGAAACTCCAGTGGGTATAGATCTTCAAAAGTAATGTAAGCAATTATAGAATAATTCCTTGGTTATCCATGCATGAGTTTGGTTTTCCATACATATCTTTGGTTCATAACCTATAATATAATTTTTCAATTATCCATGACCCTTGAAAAGGTATAATATATGGATTCTTTGACTTGTAGCATTAATACAAAATAGTATTGTAATCAATTCTCTAATTTCTAACAATATATATGGAACATTCCATGAATTTGTTTGGGAATTTTCCTCATACCGCAATATCTCACAATTTGAACATTATTCTCACCATAGTTCCAAACTTGGTGTGACACATATTGGATTTTGTTATAAATTGTAAACAAGTTTTCATAAAATGTTGCTCTAATGGGGGGTTTGAGAAAGCTAGATTTGTCTCTCTATATATGTATCTTCTATAGTTTTTAGTGAAAAATCAAGATGTATTATTTTAAAGAGTATCCACCACGACTTCCCATGAAGTCCATTCTTGAAAGGATTTGGTCTATCACAAATGTGAGCAACATATAACTTCAATAATACAATTTTAAGATCATATCCTATGTCACCCATATCTTTACACCATTGAACAATCTTTTTAATTACTCATCAAATAGTATGGTGGGTACCCCTCTTTTTTATAGTTCTAAGAACTTGAAAACAATATGAAGGGTTGTTGTAGGAATGCCCCACTTCTTGGAAATAACTCTAGTAGATTACTCATTATCCTCAACATATTTAATTACATGATTCATGTCTAATTTTGTTTAGGTTCTCTAAAGGGAAACATTCTATGTGTAGAAAAAATTCTAATCACCTACATATCTAGTATGTTGTTTAGTGGATCTATAGAAATGTCCCCATTTTCAAAATTATAGTGGAGATTCACCCCTTCTTTGTGATTTCACAAAGGCCTAACTCTCTAAACTCGATTCCTCTTTGAACACTTCATGGTAATTGAGACATTTGCAATCAATTTGAAAGTAATTTTGTAATCTTCAATTAAATTTTATAGTAGCATGCATAGATTGAGTACTTTAAAATTTATAATTAAAGTAAAAGTAAAAAAATATGTGTTTGAAACAAAAAGTAGCTTATATTTGATATTTAATATTCTTTAAACAATTACAAAGTAATTGTTATATACATCTAGATGAAAGCATTCATGTCTATTTCTACATTTGAGTATTTATCTTTAGTTTTGGTAGTGAAATGTTAAGCATGCTATATTTAGAAACCAAAATACCCTTAGAAACCCTTTTTCAAAATAAAATATTTGTAATGAATAGTATTTCTCAAAAATACCTAATTTTCAATTGAATTGTGTTCAAAAAATGATTGGTGTGGAGGGAAATAACATTACTTTAGGTGAAGAACTAAAACCTTCAATTCATGTTACAAAATTTGATCTTAATGTAACAATTTTTTTTTTTAACTTCTAATCACTTTCAAGGAAAAAACAAAATCTTAAAAATCACCATTTAAATTAAAAATTTAAATTTAATTGTATATAAGAATGGATGAGAAGTTCATTTTATTATTGACTAGTAGTTATCCTCTAAATAGAAAAAAACCACAATCATTTCTATGCATATAAATTAGATGTCTCTAATATTATTTATAAATAAACAGTAATTTGGTCAAGAGGGCCTACGACTAGAAATTTTAGAACTTATTACATCCACCTTTTCTATAGATGTTTTGGTGTTGAAATGTGTTTGCATGATGAATTTAGAGAACATTAAAAACATAAGGAATTATTAGAAAAGACATACAAATCTTAAAAAGGAGCATTTTCAACTTTGTGTTGAAATAAAAAATTCTTATTTTCTAACATAGACCTCATAATCAGAAGAAAAAAACACTAAGAAAGTGATGTATATAAATGAGTTTTGATTTATTAGTTTGTGAATTAATGTGCAAAGTAATGTAAGAATAAGTTATAGTGATTAGTAAGAAAAGTTGATATTGCAACATGTTATCAAATTTGAAATTTTTGTATAATCAATACTAATATAATAACATATTCATAATTTTAAATTATTGTGTGTGTGTGTTATGAAATCCAAATTAATAGATCATGTGTATCTAGGTTGTGTTGTGTGCATTGATGAATAAGTTGTTTTAACAAGATTAGTTATCAACCCTAGAACTTCTATATGTTCAATACTAATGCAATAGTATATAGAGGATGGAAAATAATGAATTCTAAACAAATTCAATGCAAACATTGCTTCTTTCAACAATGGAATTTATATTTTTTTTAAAGAAAGTTCTATCATACTAGTTGATATGTGGAACTGTATCACATTGGTTGTTTATTTGATAGTATAAATTGATATATATATATATGGTAAGTGCTACCATTTTGAGGGTAGCTCCCATATCTGAATATATTCATGTGCTTGCGATATGACAAAATTTTCATTTGCCATATATCCTTGGGCTTTCAATGTTTTTTGTGCCAATTTATTGCATTTGTGTCTATCTCGGGGATATATATCATTGGGCCAGGTAAATATTACTACACATTATATCTCTAAGTGATCGATCCTAAGGTTTTCTCAGCTCCAACTAAATTTAGGGCTTCTAAAGATTAAAACCGCAAAACACTTTGTTTTTCCTTCTTTATGTGCATCACTTGTCACCCTTCATATACTAGGTCATTATTATTTGCAATGGTTCAAAAGTATCAATTAACTCTTCACATATTTCTAGATCTTAAGTATCTTGAAATGATTTTTGGCTTGTGTGAGCTTGAAATCATGGCAGCGACGATTTGGAAAAAGACCCATCGCACAGGTCGTCTAATCATTGTAATTGCCAACAATTTTAATTTATCTTAGCCTGCCAAAAAGGGATTACCTTTCTAGTTTATTGCCATGGATACTCCAATTAGATTAATTGACACAAAAGACCGACTTGCATTTTTGGATTTGATTACAGATCATCATTTGAAGAAAATCTTTAAGGATCGAGGTCATTTGACCCTTAAGGCTGTGAGGTTAATTTTAGGTTAGAAATTTCTATCTTCCTGAACCAGATACTGGGTTAACTCCAATATCTCGTTTCATTTTATTTTCTTCTTGCTTGATATGCATATTTTCAAGGATCAAATTGAAGAACTAGCCCAGGAGTTATTCATTCCTCACCTTCTTGGGGGTTTGGAGGAAACCCTAGTTGTTGTGCGTTTAAGTATCAGTATACCCTTCCTAGAGGATCTAGACTAGCTTGAGGACCCTGTTGTCTGCTTTTAACCATTTCTTTTAGACCTATCTGGTTGTGAACTGTTAGACCATCGTGTTCAAGTCATTCATGGGTATAGGTTCTGGCACTATCTATGCAACCATCAGGATGCACCATGTGTATTTGATACTTGCTAATTGTCTATCAATGTTGTATTTTCCAGTATTTGTCAGATCGCCTGTCAGTCCTTGTTTTTCTTGTCATAGACTTCTGTTGTAGCAATGTTGGTAGGAGCAATGTATTTTTCATTGTCAGAAGTACATAATGGAAACATCTCATTTTGCTGACAATACTGACATATAATATAATATATGTTTTGATTATAAGGGAAAAATAGGTTTTGAAGGGACTCGAAACCTTTACAACTTTAGGTACAAAATGTTGCTCAAAATATACAACACTAGATAGTCAGCAACATCCAAGAACCCAAAAACTACAAAAGATTCAAACAACTACTCAAAAGATAAACAAAGAATACTAACAGTCAAACAACAACAATCAATAGTGGGAGAAGCAGAGCTAAACCACCTGTGCAGCCTTCTGACCACCACAAGCAAACTTTACAAGGGACTTAGAGGAATGATTATTCTTAAGAAGACCTCTCTTCCTTCTTTGTACAACCATCCAAGAAAGATCATCCTCTGAAGGATTAGAGAAAGGGGAAGATAAAGGAAAATCCACCAAAGGAAAAAAAGGAAGAGCACCAGGAATGTCACTCCCACAACCAATAGAAGCAATAGGAGCTATAGATAAACTAATGGTCATGATACCATCAGCAAAATCATCATCAACAACAGTAGCAGCCTCAGCAGTCATAGCAACAACTATAGACAAACCAACCACATTACTAGCAACTGCAGATGAACCAACAACACCACCAACAATAACAAAACCAGAAGCCCCAACAACAACTATAGAAGACCCAATAGCAACAGCGAAAGGAAACTGAGAACCATCAGCAGAAGAATCCATGACTTTAGGGGCCAAGACATCATCCCCAGAATCATCGTCCAAAGATTCACCCATAGTCAGATGCTCACGAAGAGCATCTTTCCACCAAGTAGCATAACTCTGATGAGATTTCTGACAATTAGCAGCCAAATGGCTTGTAGAAAAGCATATCCTACAATGGAAAAGAAGACCTTCATAATAAAAAATCTGAGACCATGGTCTAGCCCCCACCATCAAAATGACCTCCCTAGGTAAATATTTTGAGGTATCAACATCCACAAGAATGTTGGAGAAAGTAGGATGATCATAGATAAGAGAAGACGAATCAGCCATAATAAACCTACCAATAGCATTTCCAATAGACTCAAAGCAAGAAGGAATCCAAAACTAAAGAGGTAGATTAGGAAGTCTGACCCAAGTAGGAACAACACTAAAAGATTCAGAAAGAGGGTTGAAAGAAGGGAACCAAGGTTGGAGAGAAAGTGAGTGCTTTCCCCACAACCAAACACCCCCTTCCAACACCTGAGCCCTATCCTCCTCAAATTGAAAAAGTAGCCATAAAAAAAACTCCTACCCAAATGATAGAGTTCATTCCCATCCTCAATAATAGGCGTCCAAGACTCCAAAACCCATTTGTGCAAATTTGGAAGGGAAGGCCATAAACTATTAAATCTACAAATAATAGTAGAACGAGAAAAATAATCTTCTTTATCCAATACCTCCTACCCACAAATAATAGTAGGGGAAAAAGAAGAGCACCATAAGGGTTTACCCTTAAAAGCAAAGAAGAACCAATTTTACCACTAGAACCAACCACCTTAGCAAAGGACTGAGAAGCAAGGCACGAAAGAGGGACATCCACGTGCAGTAACCCAAACCCTAAAGGAGGAAAATCAGAAGCAACAAACCCACCTAGCAAAGGTTGTGAATCATTAGGAGACACAGCTAAAGATAACGACAACCCAAAAACAAGTGGTGAACCATCTGTAGACACTCGTGAGCCAACAACACATGACCCAACAGTGGCCAAAATTGACCCAACAGAAGCTGACAGCAAAGTAGAAGTCAGCAGCACACCAGAAGCCGACTGCACACCAAAAGCCAATGATGCACCAGAAGCCAATGACGCACCAACCGCAAAAAGCAAGAGGGTTTCAATAGAGGGAAAGATAGTCGTTCCAGCAGAGAATGGGAGAGCCATTTCAAAACTCGCTATAATATAATATATGTTGCTGCAATGTATTTTTTATCTTTTTTTTTTCACTTATCCAATTCACCATGTTAGAACATTCATAAAGTTATTATATATTTTCTTAAACATTTCATTGTTTTAAAAATATATATGTATAATTTAATAAGTTTAACATTTAAAATATTATATATTTTATAGTATTAATTTGAATAATTATTATTTATTTTTATTTTTTAAATATAAATTTATTATTTATTTTCAAATTGATTTTTATTATAGATTAAAAGTATATAAAAGTAAAACATATGAATAAAAATAGAGGTAGGTATTTTAAATATTTTAGACATGTCTATTTAAGATTTTGAATATTTATGTCGAACATTTTAATACAATTTATGTGGTTATTATAAATTTAATTAATTATTATTTTTGAAAAAATATTAAGCATATTTAAATAATATCTATTTTGATGATCAAGACCATTAAATATATGAATCAAGACCATACATTTTATAATGGTAAAATTTATATATCTTATATTTTTTTGTAGTATGTAAAATGTATAGAGTATTTATCGTTAAGTAATTCTAAACTAGAAGTAAAATGTAAATTTGTTGCAACTTATATTAGAAAATGTTAATTGTCAAATGAAATTATCAATCTAAAGTATATATTAAAAATGTTTGATAAAAATTATCAATCTAAAGTAGATTTTTCAATATTTTAATATTTTTGTCAATTTTTTCTAAGCTTATGGTTTGAAAATTTATAAAAGACTATAATTTTGTTCTTATAAATTTTTAAAGTATAAGCCCATAAAATTTTGACAAGGGATTAACCCTAGCAAGTGATAAGAGGAGAGCATAAAAGAGGATTTTGGTTTATATAAAACTTATTCATAAAATCATTCCATGGCTTGATAGCTTCACAAGCCTACCAAATTCTTTTAGGAATAAAGGTGCAATAATTTTTTATAGATTCCTTCATGATAAGAATGGAATGAAAACTTAATCTTTACTTAAGTTTTAATTTAAAAAAAAAAACACTAGAAATAACAAAATGTTGAAGAAGTTTTTTTCAAAATCCATTACCATCAAGACTTGATTATATTTTGATAATATGTAATTTAAAAAAAAAAACATTAATAAATAAATAGTAAGATAATTCTTAATTACAAATTTATTTTTATTATAATATCAATAGATTTTGCATTAATTTATTATATAAATTCATTCTTTTTTATGAAAATTATTTATTTGAAAATTTTAGATCATTTATAATGTTTATATAAGAATTATTTATGGATTGGTTTTTTATGTTTAGTAATTAATGATCTATTATATTATATTTTAATTTTTAATATTATTAGATAATTAAAATTGGTAATTTAAATATTTAGATATATTTTACCAATTGAATAATAATTTGTCACATGATGTAAAATCATGATTTGTAAAATTTTATTTATATTCTATATATACTTTTGAATTAAAAAATATTTTTATGATTTTTTAAAATAATATTTTTAGTGTATCTTTATTATTTTGTATACTAAATAAAATATTTTCATGGTTTCTTTAAAATAGATAATTAAGTTTAATATATAATGTATAGATATTTTTTATTATTTTTAATAAATCATTTTATTTATTATTAATTTTTAAATTACTAATTAAAATTATTAATTATTATTTAACTATATATCACAAGTAAATTATTTTGAAATATATATATCATCATATTTTAATTAATTATTACAAAATATTATTTTTATATAAATATATAATATAATATAAACTTTTAATAATAATATATAATATAATATAATATATTTATATTTACCCTATATTTCATATATACATTACATTATATTATATGTCATAAATAAATTCTTGTAGAAACATCTAATATTATTATATTTATATTATTAATAAATACAATATATTAGATATTGTATATTATATTATACAATAAATTTATTTAAGATATAATAATATATATTATAATAAATATTAGAGTATATTTTAAATTTATATACACTAATATATTAATATAAATAATATAACTATGAAATCTTGATAGCACTGTTGCAGAGTTTAATGAAGCCTCTGTTTCCAAAAAGAATTATACTATCCTTCACTAGGGCCTTATGTCTAGGCTTTACCATTTTCATATGGTGCTTTGCCCTGCTCGACCTATCACTATGCAAGAGGTCCCATCTCTCCCTACTCTTGATGAAACCCTGATTTCCTCTACTCCCCCCTCTGCTAGTATTTTGGACACGCCAGGCTCAAGTAAGAAAAAATGCCTCAAGAATCCTGCCTTGAAAGCCCATCCCCATGGCACTTCCCCTGGTACAGGCCCGAGGGATATGGGTAGGGAAAGAAAGCGGCTTGCCCTTACCCCGCACCCTAAGGCTAAAGCCTCTAAAAAAGTTAAAGTTTTCCATCAAATTGATTTTGACATTGAGATCACTAAAGAAGCTAACACCCCCCGTCGATCTCATAGACTGGTTCTTAAGCAAGACAAGGTGGGAAGCCTTAAGGAAGCCTTTGATTTAGATAAGGACCTTGAGAGTGATAGTGAAAGTCATGAGGAAATGGTGGCGGGTGGGGAAGGCCCATCGGTGTTGGTGGATAGTGTGTCCCATGTGTCGAAAAGTTTGAAGAAGGCCCCTTCCAGTGACAATGTGTTGGAAATTATCCCCCAGTCCTCTAATGTGGTTAAAGGAAAAGTCCCCTTGCAGGAAGATCACAAGGAAAAAGACCAGGCCTGGGAAGAAGTTGGCAAGCTGAAGGGGAGATTGGAGAGGTTGGAAAAGAAGGTCCAGGAGGTGTCTCAATTTTCCCTGAGGGTCATGCATAGGTCGGCCACTAGTCTTTGCTTGTTGCAGAAGGACAAGTCCGCGGATGGTGCTGAAGATGATGTTGGTTTCAAGGAGCTACTCAAGTTCCTCATGGCGGATTGGGCGACGGCTATTCAAGATATGCCTGGCAGGAAGGAAAAGAATTAGGCCACTGGACCTGTTTGTTCTTGTTTATTTCTATGTCTGGTGGTTTGTTTTTTCTGCTGAACTTGTTGGACCCCTGGTGGTCTTTGGACTTATTTGGATAGTTTCATGCTTGCATGATGAACTTTGTTATCCTATGTTTACTGTTACTTTTTGTTTTTTGATGATGTGTTGTGGGTGATGGCTCTCTCTCTGTTGTCACTGTGTTGTTAGTGTGCTTTCATTGGATGGCCTTTGTTTCCTTGTACTTATGGGTTAGCACCCTTGTTTTTCTATTTTTTATTTCAAAAACATATTAAATTTTATATTTATATATGAAAATTTAAATAGTATTATTTATAAATAAATAAATATAATCAAGTCTTTTTTATTTTTTGGTCAGTAACACAAGATTTTTTTATTGCTTGAAAATAAAAATTACATTAGCTTTTTCCAATTTTTAGTACCCACCAAAAAACCATTTCTGCAAATAAGTTCAAACCAGCAACACCTTAATGTGCAGAAAAAGAATATTCAAAGCCCCTGTTCCCCAATATCTAAATAACTATTGTAAATTCCTACTACAGAAAAGCTAACGACATAGACCATTTTCCATATCCAAACAATAAAAAATACCATCCACCATACATAATAATAATATCATAACGTAAAATCCAAAACAGAGCAAAAAAGACCGGAGACCATTTCCTTGACGCGCTCCACCCATCACCAATGCTCCTTAGCCTACCGCTTCATCTTTCATTTCTTCTGGCATCTTCCCTTATTTTTCTGTTGGCTCTGTGCTTTCCCCTCCATGCCCTGCAATTCCACCTTTGCCTACACAAAAACCTCT
This sequence comes from Sequoia sempervirens, assembly GCA_007258455.2. NCBI lineage: Eukaryota > Viridiplantae > Streptophyta > Pinopsida > Cupressales > Cupressaceae > Sequoia > Sequoia sempervirens. Next base: position 40,632,773 of record VDFB02000020.1, read on the forward strand.
CCCACTTCTATAAGCTCGATGAAGAGCTTTAAAGCTTTCTAACCAAGTCGGGCTTCTTCATGGCACCATGATTTAAACTTCCCTTCTAGCCAGCGGATGAATGACATGAGCCCCACTGACTCATGAAACTCCTCCATTTCTTCAATCATTATTCCCATAGTAACATCTAGCCCAACACCCAAAATTTCCCATTCGAGGATTATTTCCATTTCAACTAGGAAATCCTCATGGACAATTTTCTTCATCACCTTTCTCACTGTTTCGAATGATTCTCCTAAATCTAAACCAAATAAAGCTATCATGGAATACACATCCATATTTTTTCTCTATCTATGTCTTAGAATGCCAAAGTCTCTTCCCAAAATCATTTTTACACATTGCACTAACTTGCCATCTTCAATGAGAAATAATCCCATTAACCTCTACCCTGATGTGTCTCCGTAGAAAGGTTCCTCCTTGAACAGAATGTAAAATTTTCTTCCATTTGAACACAATATTTCCAATTCCGCCACCATCGTTTATCTGTTATAGAGCTTTCTTCACCACTTCTACACGCAAATGCAAACATCAAACCCAAGGCCCAGGGAATAAAAACCTTCTTGGTAAACCCACACCGAAATAAATGTAGCATGTACTACAGAGCCACTGCTCACCTTCCTTGCATTTTTCTTGTTATGTGAAACTACCTCGTACTGTCTACCACCTTGCTCACTCAATGCTTTATACCTGCCAATGTTCTGAGATAAATCTGCTAAAATAACACCTCTAAAGTCTTCTAACTTGAAATCCCTGACTTCACCAAAGGTTAGCACCCATTTAGATAAAACATCAGCTTCCCCATTCCCCACTCTTCTAATGTGGCTCACCAAAAATATTTCACAAGATGCTAACTCATCTCTTATTTGCTTGATGACATTTTGAAGGTGTCATACGCTAATTGTCCCTTTCATCACCACTTGAATTATTATCATCGAGTCCCCTTCTAAATGAATATTTGTTGCTCCTAAATTTTTACCGCATTTAATTACCAATAATGTTGCTAAGGCTTCTGATACGTTATGTGTCCCATCCACTAGCTTCTTCACCCCTAACACTAGCACATCTCCCTTCTAATCTCAAATTATAAATCCAGCCCCTAATGGTCTAGGGTTTCCCTTTGAAGCCTCGTTGAAATTTATTTTCCACCAGCCTTCCAAAGGTCTTTCCCAAGTGACTTCCTTTAGCTCCTTAATAGTTGGATTCACCCAACCTGACCCCTTAATGGGCCAAAGCCAAATACCCAACCACTGCTCCTGTATATGTTTATCCTCCATGGTGAAGGGGAATTTTGGATTGAAATGATGTGAGGATGGTGCTTCAACTACTTCCTCTATGGCATGGTTTATCCTCCATTGTACCTCCAAAGTCTCTTCTTTGTCTAAAAAAATTCTTCTAATTCTTTCTTTCCAGATCTCCCACACTACCAAGGATGGACTAACTTTCCAAATGCAAGAAAAGACTGACTTTTTTCTTGGTCAAGGCCAACCCTCAAAAAGCTTCTCTAGCATATCTGGGGTAGGAATTTTCCACCCCAAATACCTCCTTAGCATCTCCCAACATTCTACTATTGAATTACAATGCAATAGGAGATGGTCACTAGTTTCCTCTGCCCCTAAGCACATTACACACTTTGTTGGTCCAAAAACCCCTAAATGTTTCCTATGCTCACCTATGAGTATGCGACCCCAAATTTCTAGCCACACAAAAGTGCCTACCTTAGGTAGACATTCTTTCCCCTAGTAGAAATCAATCAACCAATTCTCATTACCAGCCTGTATGTCCAAAAACTGATATCCTATCTTCATCGAATACTTCCCATCAGCAGCTCCACACGACACCACCTTGTCTTCCTTATTAGATTTTGTAACCTTTCTATCCTTGAAGATTCTCTGCATAAGAGTTTCTATCGATCTGATAGCTCTACCTCCTGGAGGGATTTCCATTCCCAATCACCCCCTGTAGCATCACCCCTAAACTCCAAATAATCTCTAACCTTTTCCCCCAATGTTGTGTGAACCAAAGTCTTAAATCCTGCAATTCTTCATTCTCCTTTAAAGCTGGAAAGCCCTGCCTTGAGTCTTCCCAAAACTTTTCTTTTGAACCATTCCCAATCTACCAAGTGATGTGGTCCACTATGACTTGACGGTAAGAAATCACAAAATTTCAAGTTGAACTGAGGGGGGATTCTGCATAGTGAAGATTCTACTTTTTTCGATCGAATATAAATATTTCACTTTTAAAATACGAACCCATAACTAAGATGGTTGTGAATAAATATTCCATACTAGCTTCGCTCCCAATGCCTCATTCATGAGACACCAATCTCTTAGCCCCACACCACCTTTCCCTTTTTCCATACAATTTTTTTCCCATGATAATAATGGAATTTTATCCTGGTCCTTTGCCCCATTCCAAAAGAATTTCCTCATTCTCTACCCTACTACCTTGACAAATTTTTTAGGGATTTTGAGGCACATCATTGAGAAGATTGGGATGGCTGAGATGATAGAATTTAGCATTAGGATTCTTCTAGTTGAGATCAGCCACCTGCTTTTCCAGCTATCCATACACTTCAAACAACATTCTACTAGATACTTCCAAATTGTCAACTTACTAGCACCCCCAAATAAAGGAATACCTAGATACCTTCCTGGAAGAGAACCCATCTTCATTCCCAAAATAGAGTAGATTTCTCTTTGATTCTGACAACAAGTATTAAAAAATAAAATCTCATATTTTCTACAGTTTATGCACTGTCCCAAAGCTTTACTGTACTTATCTAGAATATTTTTCATCAATCTTGCTTCCCTAAAGGAGGCTTCTCCCATGAGAAGAGTGTCATCCGCAAACTGTAGATGAGACAAAGGATCAACTCCTTCTACTATTCGAATGCCCTTCCATCCCCCTTCCTCTTTTTAAAAAATTAATCTTCCCAATGCTTCTGGAATAATTAATGAAGAGGAAAGGGGAGATGGGATCTCCCTATTGTATTCCCTATTCAGAACCAAAGAAACCTTGCGGGCCACCATTGAGTAATACCGAGAACTGGGGAGTATTAATACAACTCACCACCCATTTAATCCAAACCTCACTAAAGTAAAACCTTCTGGGTACCTTTAAGAGAAAGCTTTTGTTCACTTCATCATATGCCTTTCTAATGTCTAGCTTTACCAACATTTTTTATGTTCTAGCTAACCATATGGAGTGTATTACTTCATGTGTGATAATAATGCCTTCATAAATGGATCAATTTGGAGAGAAACCACTTTGCTCTGGGTAAATCACCACATCTAGAATGCCTTTCAACCTATTTTCCATCACTTTTGAGATTATCTTATACACTGTATTACATAAAGCAATGGGTTTGAAATCATTGAAAGATAACACTTCTTTCTTAGGGACTAGAGCAATAAAAGTATTGTTGAAATATTTCAATAAAAAACCCTCCATCCTGGACTCCTCTACCACTTCCCATAGCTCTTGATCCAGTACATCCCACATATTTTGGAAGAAAAGTGTCAGAAATCCATCCGAACTAGGAGCTTTATCTCCACCAATGCTGAAGAGAGCAGTTTTTACTTCTTATAAAGTCACTACCTTTGTGAGTGTTGCGTTATGAGCATCAGAAAAACATCTTAGAATTACCTCCAACACTTCATTCTCTTTTGAGAGATCAACCTGAATATTGCTAAAGGCTTCGGTTAAAAAGCACACCGCTTCCTTACATATAGCATCCTTTTCAGTGAGTGTAATACCATTTTTATCCTGTATAGAAAAAACTTTATTGCAAGATCTCCTGACCTTTACTGCATTGTGAAAAAAATTAGTGTTTCAATCCCCCTCCTTAAGCCAAGTCTCCCTTGATTTTTGCCTCCAAAAAATTTCCTCCTACACCAAAACCTCCGCATACTATTTGTTCAACATTTTTTCTATCTAGAAATCTTCCTCACTCAACCCTCCTTCAATGACCTTTGAGTGTAGCTTCCCCAATTCTTGTTCTAAATTAAGTATTTTCGAGAAGATATTCTTAAACACTTCCCTATTCCATTTCTTCCCTTGTTCCTTAACAAATTGTAGCTTTTTGAAAAAGACAAAAGCTTTGTTTCCCCTCCTTGTTGGCACATTTGACCACCATCCTATTGCAAGCTCTAGAAAGCCATCTTCCCAAAACAACATTTTTTCAAATTTGAAAGGGAAACGGTTAGACACTTCCTCCTCTTGAATTCTCACATTGATCAGATATTGGTTCGAGCCTATAATTGGGAGGATATCAGCTTGGAAAGTCCATTGGAAATTATCCCAATTCCCAGCAATAAAAAATCTATCTAGCTTCTCTGCTATATTTAGAAAACCAGATCTTCTATTTGTCCATGTAAAGTCCCCATTTTTGAACTAAATCTCAAAAAGGCCATTATTGGTTCTAAAATCACTAAAATCTCTTTGCTTTTGATTCAACCAACCAAGACCCCCCTCCTGTCTGAAGATCATAGAATAGCATTAAAGTCCCCACCCAAGAGGAAAAAAATTTCATTATTAGCTACCATCACCTTCGAGACCTCACCCCAGACCCTTCTCATTTCTAAAGCATTATTTGGTCCATAAGCATTTAGCAAAAAGAAACTTCAAAGCAACTACTTAGAGATAATATTCACCCATTGCCATGACTTTTCTGATCGTAGAGCCTAGACCTCCATTACTGCTTCTTTATAAAGAATCCCTAAACCTCCCAAGGCACCTATAGCCTCCACTATAAAACACTTCCAAAGGCTAAAACACGTTCTAAATGCTTCAACTTCAGTCCCACTTAGTTTTAGTTCTTGTAACAAAACTATATCTAGTTGTGTTTGATCAAGATATCTTTTGATCAAACGTATCTTGTCAGGGGCATTGCAACCCCTGACATTCCACAAATGGACCTTCATTACTCCCGGGAAAAGGCATATCTCAATTTTTTTTGGCCTGTTGCACTTCCAACAATTTACAACTTTACCCTTATTGGTTTAGGACCTTGTTTCTTCTTTTCCCCCACCTTAACCTTGTTATGTTTCGCCAATGTTTGCGCCAAGTTCTTTTTTATTTTATCCCCACTTCGGAGCTTAAGCCCAGGTCATCACCATCTCCTTCCTCCTCCTCCAATGGGGGCTCCAGATCCAGGTCTTCAAAAGGACTGCCCTCTTCTCTTTCTTCCTCAAAAGAACTTTCTAGGTTTCTAATAGGAGAAATATGTATGTATGCCCTTAAAGAAAGGTTCCTCTATTTCAAAGTTATCATCTACAAGATGATTCTCTACTTGAGGTGAGTTTTTCTGAGAATTCCTGCTTTCCACCTCCTCCTCACTTGGTTTTTACCCTCTCTAATTATTCATAGTGTCTCAGGTCACACTGAAGGATTTTGTTATGCTATTTGATGGACTTACAACTGATGAGATAAATTGAACCTTAGATTTTTCTAAAGGTGAATATGTTGGTGAAACTCGATCTTCCTTTCCTGAATAACAATCTAGATCAGTGTTTCTTACTTCCTTGGAAATTTCTACCCTGGGTCCATCCACCCGCTTCACTAATTTATTGACTACTAATGCAGAAAAAGCTTCCATCTTGTTGATTTTTAACCCTAAGGGTGCTTCCTTGTTTGCAACTTCATGTAACCCTTCAACCTCCATAGCCCTCAACCCCACCAGATCTTCTTCTGTAACCCTTTCCTCTTCAGCAGGCCTTTCCACTTCCTGAGAATCTGTCCACAGACCTACGACCATTTCAAAGTCACTCAACCCTCAATCTTCCACTTCACACCTATCCCATTTCCTCCACATTACTTCCATAAAGCTATTATCCTCTACTTTAAAATTGTTTTCCTTGAGAAATAGTAAATTTGTTAGAGCATTTTGCTCCAAACCTTCCAAACCTTTTCCTTTCTCTAATTGTCTACATTCCCCAATAGGGTACCCCACCCCTTTGTAAGAAAAACACATCTCAACCTTTTCTTCAACTTCTATCAATTTCTTCCTAATTCCCTCCCCTATTTTTAGCTCTATCATTGCTTGGACAGTGTGTATTGACTGCCAGAGAATACAGATACGGGCATAGATGTTTTAGTCTTTATTAGCTATGGCTTTGTCTGCTTTGAGAAAGGTGTCGAGTTTTTTTCCAATCAATTTTAGGGTTTTTATATCCCAATATTCATGGGGTAGGTTATACAACCATATCCAAATTGGTACCTCTAAAATAGTTTTTGTTTTAGGATTGAAGTTCGAGGACCAGTATTTCAGGTAAAACCCTTTTCCCCCCATTAAAAAAGGACCACTATTCATAATCCATTCTTTATCTGTAGAGCTCAAACAGATAACCAAATAGAACCCATTTGGTAGTGTTTCCAAGATTGTTGCTTCCCCCCAGTGTTCATTGCACCAGTTTCTAATCCTACTGAATGCCACCCACGGGCCACTCCATTTCATAAAGAGAGCTTTCTCCTTAAGAAGACTCATAGAATCTTTCCAAGATTTGCCATCTACTGCTGAAGAAACAACAATGGTATGTTCAAATGTAGGGTTTACCTGATTCGTTGGCTCCTGAGTGTCTTGCTGCTTTGGCCTCCAAAACTTTTTTTCCACTTTTTGAAAATTGACTGGCTTTGTTAGACACATGTTTTTGAACCCCCATTTGTTTCTCAGAGAAACCTACAGCTCCATCCTACCATTTTTGTTGTTGTAGGTACCCTTGCCATTGTTTGCCAGAGCCTTCCATGCTTGTTGTGGAGCAACCCATGGACGATTCGGTGGGTACCCTCTATATCGTCAGTTGTGAGGCCACCTGGTTTGAGGTCTTCCATGCCCATGAAACTCTTGCATCCTGCAATCGCCTCGATCCTTCCCCCTCTCCACCATATTTTGCTTAATTTTTTAAATATAATCAAGTCTTTATGGTAATCCATTTTGAAAAAACTTCTCCAACATTTTGTTATTTCTAGTACTCTTTTAAAAATGAAAACTTAAGTAAAGATTAAGTTTTTATTCCATTCTTATCATGAAGGAACCTATAAAAAAATATTTCACCTTTGTTCCTAAAAGAATTTGGTAGGCTTGTGAAGCTATCAAGCCATGTAATGATTTTATGAATAAGTTTTATATAAACCAAAATCCTCTTTTATGCTCTCCTCTTATCACTTGCTAGGGTTAATCCCTTGTCAAAATTTTATGAGCTTATACTTAAAAAATTATAAGAACAAAATTGATAGTCTTTTATAAATTTTCAAACCATAAGCTTAGAAAAATTTGACAAAAATATTAAAATATTAAAAATCTACTTTAGATTGATAATTTTTATCAAACATTTTTAATATATACTTTAAATTGATAATTTCATTTGGCAATTAACATTTTCTACAATAAGTTGCCATAAATTTACATTTTACTTCTAGTAACTTAGAATTACTTAACCATAAATACTCTATACATTTTGCATACTACAAAAATATATAAGATATATAAATTTTACCATTATAAAATGTATGGTCTTGATTCATATATTTAATGGTTTTGATCATCAAAATAGATATTATTTAAATATGCTTAATATTTTTTCAAAAATAATAATTAATTATATTTATAATAACCACATAAATTGTATTAAAATGTTTGACATAAATATTAAAAATCTTAAATAGACATGTCTGAAATATTTAAAATACCTACCTCTATTTTTATTCATATGTTTTACTTTTATATACTTTTAATTTATAATAAAAATAAATTTGAAAATAAATGATAGAAACATCACCTGTTAATGGGTCTTCGGGGGCTCATCCCTCTGCCCGCTCAAGGGCTTCAGTTCAGTGGTGTAAACCTAAAATGGGGTGGATAAAAATCAATTTTGATGGGGCGTTGAAGGGTAATCTGAGACCTTCGAGGGCCAGTGCATTGCTCGAGATGATATCAGTAATATTTTATCAATTGATACTAAGAAGTTGGTGGAAGGTACAAATAATGAGGCAGAGGTGCAAGCTGCACTCCTAGCAGTGGATTTGGCAAACAAGCTACAGGTAGAAAGATTGCATCTGGAAGGGGACTCACAGGTGATTGTCAATGCGATTTCCAATGGCAAAGTGCAAGTTTGAAAAATTGACAAAATAGTTAACATAATCCAAACTAAGCTCAATAACTTCTAAAATTTTAAAATTTCTCACATTTACCTTTAAGGAAACACTTTAGCAGATTAACTATCTAAAATGGCGGTGAAAGTGGTTGAGCAGTTTGGTTCAAACATAGCGGAGGTTTGGTAGTAGGGATAAAAGGTGGTGGTCGATGTCAGCCTCGTTAATGAAGCGACCGATTAGTGTGGAGTGGCATTATTGTTAGGAAAAGGTGTGTTGTACACCTTGCATAATATATTTAATGTAATTATTCTTGGGGCCACTTTATGTTGCATGTAACATTGGGACATAAGTTAAGTTGCTAAAATGTAATTATTTAATATTGGGGAAAATAAATAAAGAAATTACCCAATATTAAATAAGGGGACATGATTTTTTAATCTCATGGTTTTAGTCACATGGTTTTGTGTAATACCACTTAGTGGTTTTGTGGGAGCTTGCTTCTATAAAAGCAACCACAAAGGTAGTTATTGTGAGATGCAATTTTGCATGTTAGCTCTGGTTAGCATTTGTGAGGGTTCGAAGCATGGCACATGATGTGTGGTTGCATGCTTACTCACATGGATTGCTTGGAGAGTGCTTGTTTCTTCAATAGTGTTCATGGAGACTCAGAAGATGTATTATAATATTTATTACTGAATAATACATGAGAGATGGATGCTTTTGGAGGTTGGTTATTTTCCCTCTTGAGGGTTTTCCTAGGGTATATCTTGCATCATAATTTCATGGGTATGTTGTCTATTCTATTGCATGTGGATTTTGAATACTAGTTGCATAGATTTCTCTTTTGGGTTATGTGGAAATTGTCTTTCAATGGCTGCAAGTTTCCAACAAGTGGTATTAGAGCTTTGGTTGTGGTTGTATAACTTTTGGTTGAGAAAAATCTTATTTAAGTTTGAATCTATGCATTGCATGTGAGAATCAAAGACATGGAAAGGTATGAGGGCTTTGCAGGTTGTTTGTTGTAGATCTGAGTGTTTTGGGTTTGTTGTTTTGATGGGTTGTTTGTGGATTTGGGGTGTGAGAAATTTTGGGTGAAATGGGTTTCTTGGTTTTGTATTAAAGTGGGGAAAATTTACAGATGATCTCCTAGCCCAAATCAGACCTCACGGTTGGATCCAGGTTGGCTGAGAGACAAATTTTGATATATAATTTGCCCTATTTTGGTTATTAAAAAAAATGCAATTTTTTTTTTGTAAAAGCCCAATTTTGTAAGTCATACAATTTTTTTTTTAAAATAAAAGATAAAATTAGTCATTGAAAAATTTTCCATGCACAAAAAAAAAGTGGGGGGGTCCGCAGAACCTAGCTCACGACGGACTCTGCTGTCGGGCGGTACTCACAGTACCGCCGATAGGGCTGACACCCTGCCAGTGGTTTTCAGTCATTGTCTGATCGATAGAGGCTGGCAGGATCCATCATAGCCCATGCGGGCTTAAAACACAAATGCCGCCCAAAAATTTATTCAATAAATTTTTATTATTAAAAATATTTTCTATTGTTTCATAATTCCACCGGTGAAAATTCAAAGGGGCTCGAAATTTTTTTTATTAAATGGAAATTAAATTATATTTAATATGCATTTTGGGTCCACCACTAGGTGAGTGGCGCTGCCTGGGTGGGGCCGCCATTCAACCACCAGGGGTGGCTAAATTTTTTTTTCCTCAAGTACAAACTGTAGTTTTACTTCTGAGGGGCATAACTTTTTCCCAATATGTCAAATTTTTGACTTCTTGTACTCATTGGAAAGCTGAATCAATGCTCTACAATGTGGTTATAGTGATTTTCTGATATTTTATAGTTTTGATAGTGTTTTTCCTACAGGAAGTCAGGTGTTTGTTTTGAGCTTTGAGAGGGCATATCAGATGCATACAGAGTCAGATTTTGGACTTCGAATAGTCAATAGAAAGCTTATTCAAAGCACTACACAGTGGATAAAGTTTGGAGTTATTTTGGAATGGTTTATTTGATGTTTTCCTTATCTAAGTTGTTTATGGGTTACTTTGACTATGGTGATACTATGAGTTTTTGGATGATAGGATCTTGGAGATTTGATGTTGGATTCATTGTATGCTCAGATTATTCTCTCATTTGACATGGTTATTAGTATATGGTTGTATTTGTATGTTGCATTGTTGTATCTACAAGGTGTGCAATGTTGTAGGCGATCTATACTTACATGTTGCATTTATGACTTGGACATGGGTTTTCTTTGCCCATTGATATTTTAGTGTTGATGCATGTTTAGTTTTGGTGGCTTGGTTTAGTCACTTGGTTTGTTGGTTTTGATGTTATATTGAGGAGGAGAGATGGCATTACCAAGTACAGTCATGATATGAGACCTATGTAGTTGATTATGTTATGCATATATGTAGACACAGTTGGGTTGAGTTGTTGGTACACTTGGTGGTGTGTTGGTGGTGTGTTTGGTTCCTTAACTATGGTACTGGAATATGAAAATGTTTGGAAAATAATATCAGAAGTTGATTTGGTGTTTGAGTCATTTGGTCTATATGGTTATTCTCTTAGATATCTCAGTTTGCAGTTTATTGATGTGATGATGAGTTTGCATGTTTCAGTGATTGGATCTATAAGTCATGTAGGTTGTGGATTAGCTACCCATTTAATTGTAGTGGGATGACTTGGTTGTGGATTATTTTTATTCACTAGGTATGATTCATTGTTGTTGCAGAATTTGACAATTGGCCTTGTTTTTGGGTCATTTGTATATTGGTATGTGTGCTTAGAGATGAGAGGATGGATGTTTTTTATAGTACTTGGACAAATTTTTTTGGCACTTGTAGCATGTGGTTTATTATGATTTCATGGATAGCTTGATTACACTTTTCAGTGGGAGATTTTGACAGTGATGGATTGGTGGTGATGGATATGTTTATGATGGTTTGGCGGTTGAAGGTATCTTCTTGCTTGGAGATTTTGGTTCTACTTGTTATGTTACTAATAGCTCATTTTTTTGTGTAGACCTAGATGATCTTCATGGAGACAATGGTTGTCACGATGTCATGTGTGACTTGGTATCACAGTTTAGTGCGAGTTGTTGGTAGTGATGTGAATTCACCATTTGATGGTGGATGGTCTTCTGCAGTGATTTTTGGTGTCATGGATGGACTCTTAGTTTCTACTTTTATGTAGTGATGGTTCATTGGAATCTTTGGTTTCATTGAAAGGGGATGGTTTTATTCATATTGATTACATATATTGATTCTTGGTTTAGGGTGTTATTGTATTATGTGATGATTTACTCTTGATATGCATTTAGAGTTTGGCATGGTATTTTTTCTCTTGAGACTAGGATTTATATATGTTATGGTGCATGTGATCTCCTATAAGGAGATGGTTAGATCATGATGTCATGGTTATATTCTTGATTCAGCTATTAGGATTTTGACTATTGATCTTGGTGGTTCTCTTGGTATTGGATACATTTATCATTTGCTTGATTAATTCATGATGGTGCTATGTTGCATTTGGAGTTTGGCATGGATTGGTTGGTTATAGGTACTCATGGATATTTGGAGACATAGGTGAGGCTTGAGTTCTCTTGTGATTAGAGACATGTGTTGAGATGGTTACTCTTGATGAGATTTCAGTAGGAAGTCTAAGGAGCCTACACCTTGGTTGGACATGAGTTCAACATGGACCTATGAGGAGAGTGTTCTTGGATGAGTCATGATGACTTGGATGTCTTGAAGGAGCATTCTCATTCACACCTTGGTCTACTCGGTAGTTTCACTTGAGAGGTGTTTCCCACTATTACTTTCAAGTGCTTTATGTTTTATGCTTTATCTTCTCATGCATAAGGATCTTGAGTTATGGATATATGGTTTTGGAGGGTTCATTTGAGTAGTGTTGGCATGTTTATATCCTTATGCATTATGATTACATTCATTGATGTTAAGTTTAGGAGATGTATTGGGCTTATTTCCTTCATTGGGAATGGATTTAATTTGATCTTCTTTGGTTATGAGAGGCTTACATCCATGTTGATTACAAGATACATATGTTATGTTTGACCTTGGTGGTTGAATGGTTGGGTGTTGTCATGGCTTTTCTTTTGGGGTGTTGTGGAGAATATCATACTTGACACAGTTGGAATTTAGAGGTGTATGTAGGAGATTTTTCTTACAGGTTATTGATATACAGGTTTTCATATCATTGTGGATGATTCCTTGGTTCTACATGATGTATTTTACACTTTCAATATGATGCTATTGGTAGACTTGGTATGCCTTGATCTTTTTCAGATTTGCATTACCCATGCAGTGGGAGCTCTTTGATGTGTATGTCATTCTTTAACAAGTTTTGCACATGGAGTTTATGATTGCAGTTTATGGGTGTATATGTTTATGGCATGAGTTTACTATGTTTTGTATACCTTGGAGGTATGGAGAGTTGGATGTATTGGCACTTGATGTGGGTGTTATTTCAGCTTTCGGTTTGTGTATCTTGACAACTCTTGGTGCATATTGATACCTTTGGATTGAGTGTTTGTGTTTGGGATATCAGTTGAGCAGGACTTATGCTTCGTTGTGATAGATTGTGTGGCTTCTCTATTGGATGGCTTCTTATCTTTGTGCATTGGCATGATGGAGGACGATAGCATTCATGCTTGGGATGGTGGTCACTTTGATTCTTGTTGCAAGTATCTTGATGGAGCACATGGAACACTTTGATTCCATGATGGTATGTGTGGCTATATGGATTGTTCATTTGATTCATGTTTTGAGGCTACCTGTTCCCCTTATGAAATGTATACAACAAGTGGGAGAATGTTAGGAAAAGGTGTGCTATACACCTTACACAATATATTTAATGTAATTATTCTTGGGGCCACTTTATGTTGCATGTAACATTGAGACATAAATTAAGTTGCTAAAATATAATTATTTAATATTGGGGAAAATAAATAAAGAAAGTACCCAATATTAAATAAGGGGACATGGTTTTGTAATCTCATGGTTTTAGTCATATGGTTTTGTGGGAGCTTGCTTCTATAAAAAAAACCCACAAAGGTAGTTATTGTGAGATGCAATTTTTCATGTTAGCTCTGGTTAGCATTTGTGAGAGTTTGAAGCATGACACATGATATGTGGTTGCATGCTTGTTCACATGGATTTCTTGGAGAGGGCTTGTTTCTTCAATGGTGTTCATGGAGACTCAGAAGATATTGTAGACATCTAATTTGACCACTTCCATATGATCAAAGACATCTCCTTATTCATCCAGCTACTTATCCCCTCTGTTAATATTAATTAAATCATTTGTTTAATTAATACCTTGCATCTTACATAGGGTTCATAAAGTATTTAATTTAATAAATACTTTACCCCTCTTCCTCCTCTAAATTAAATAAATACACCATTTTATTTAATTTAGTCATATTCCCCTTTTGGAATTAAATTCATTTAAATTCCTCTTTTTCTCTCTCATTATCACATCCTCCAACTTTTGCAAGTTGGTCTCTAATCCATCTTAATTCCTTCATCTTCTTCTAATTAACTATGGTTGACATATACACACCCCTAATCATCATTAGGGTCACATCCTCCATAATCTCTCACTTGCTTCTAATAAGTCATTATTCCATATAATTAAGTACTTGCACAATCTTAATCATATGGTTAGTCCAACCTAATTCTCTTCCCATTTATGGCATGTGCCCTTAAGTCAACCTTATTAAAGGCTTTCTCCTTTTGGGCAAGGCACTCCACTTCCCCATGTGAATTTTTTATTCACCTTTTAATCCCCCAATGCACTCAAAAATAATTTTTAATTCCTTCACTTCTTCCCACATGTCCTCTCTTTATTCTTTATTCTTTCGCATCTCCCCATGAGGATATTTGAGGAATTTTTAATTCCTCACATGTCCTCTCACCCACATAGGGACAAGCACCTCCTTTATGAGGAGATCTTGTCCAATCCCAAGGTACTTTGTACCCCCTCCATGTCATGTACTATCCTTCCACCACATGTCCACTTCACTTTTTAAGGCTATATCGCATGCCATATGTCAAGATGTGAGGGCTTGTGAGTTCTCAACTCACCTTAGCCCTACATCTTGATCATTGGTGGCTCAATCTTGGCCATCCATCTCTTCTAGGAATTCTCAAAATTTCTATAAATACCCCCTCTTTTCTCTCATTTTGGAGGAGATTATTTTGCTAGCCAAACTCTTGCAATTTTATTTCTCAATCTACACTTAGCCATTTTCATGTTTTTATCCATTTTCATCCATCCTCACACCATCATCTAGCTTGCATCTTGTGCCATCCAAGGAGCATACACATCAAAGATCGAAGGGCCAACCAGATGATCAATTCAAGACAAGGTATAAAGTTCTATTTGTTGCTTTTATCTTGTGTTGATTCTAACTTAGGCTAATCTTGAGGTGTAGGTTGTTTTGGTGTTTATTTGCACTCTTTAGTTTTTTGCTCATTTTCTAACACATATATTCAACCTATCACATTTTTGGCATGCCCGGTGGGACCCACAAACAGGTCTTTTTCTTTCACATTTGCTATTTTTTGCATTTTTTGCAGGTTCAGGTTATAGAGTGGCAGACCTGACCCTCTGGTGGTGGACCTGCCCTCTCTGTTGAAAGAACTAACCCTTCGGTGGCAGACCTAACCTTCTGGTGGTGGACCTGACCTTCCGGTGGCAGACCTGACCCTCCGGTGGCAGACCTGACCTGCTGTGGCGGACCTGACCTCCCGAAGGTGAAATTTCAAGTTTTTACCAATTGTCTTTTGGTAAATTAGGCACATAGTTTAATTAGAGGGGTCAATAAACCTTGTTTGGCGTGCTTGTGGAAGGCTATTTGACGTATCCAATCCCCTTGTGCCATTTGGTGATCCTGGGTGATGAGAAATCATAGCTTTCCAAGTCCTTTGAGTCACCCTATTTTTCATTTTCTTAGTGGGACCTGCTTGGGGATTTCATCACCCCAAGGGATGATTCCAACCACGCGTACCAGTGGGGTATATAAAGGGGGGAGAGCGAAAGCTATACCTCAATCCAACTACGTTGTAATTGGCAAAGCATCAGGATGACGTGAAGAGTTGGTCTGAGCCTATAGTATCTCACTAAGGTTCCCAACTCACGCTTGTAACGGGTTGGTGTTCACAGTTTGGGCCTCATGTACTGGGTGTATATCGAGGACTCCTTAGCAACCATGTTCATCCTAGAGTAGAAGACTTTGTTAGCCATACCCATTTCTACTAATCTTAGGATTGTGTTGTCTAAATTGTCTTTCTTGTGCAAAACCAATCATTTTTAGTTTGCCAAATCTTTTTATCAGTGTTTGCTATATTTTGGGTCCTTTGCCTCACTCATCCACCAAAAAATCAAGCTTAAAACTTATCATTTGGTGGACCTGACCTTATCCTTTGGTGGATCTGACCACATCCTTTGGCGGACCTAACCTCATGTTGTGGCGGACCTGACCACATGCTGTGGTAGACCTGACCTTATGCTGTGGCGGACTTGACCTCATGCTGTGGCGGACTTGACCTTATGCTGTGGCGGACCTGACCACATGTTGTGGCAGACCTGACCTTATGCTGCGGCGGACCTGACCTTTGGACAGTCTATATTATCACTTGGCATCCCTTGTCTCTCTGTTTTGAACATTGATATGACCATTCAGCGTCCTAAATGAACATCTGAATGTCCGTTCTGAGTCTTCATCCCCTCATTCTGAGGGTCATTCATTTTTAGCACTCGTTTGCTTGTTCCAAGTTCCCATCCTAAGATGCTCCCCATCCATCCTAAATCCGCTTTCATCTCTGATCTCCGCTATTCCATATAAGCCTTGTTGAGTGGTCATTTGAGTTGACCTAGGTGTTCATGCCTAATCGTAATCATCGTAATTGACTTAGGATTGATATCCATCTTAAGTCTGTCATCCTTCTCGACCCAATCAATCCACTTCTATCTCAAGTTGGATTTGGTGTCATTATCATACATCTACCCGTCAATCAACACCTAGTGTTACCAAGGATCCTTCTTAAACTTAGTTGTGGATTTCAGTCTTCATCATATTTATCATCAAATCAATCCTAATCATTAGATCAATCCAACCCCCACATCATCAAATCTATCTAGATCAAAATCCAAAACCTAGACTAATCTAGTGTCTAAATCAACCCAATCCGATTTCATCAAATCAATCCACATTAGTCTGACTGATCATCATCAGCTAATCTCCCATCAAATCGAATCAATCTTTCATCATCCAGGTCTTTCTAATATCTTGATCCATCTCATCATCTTGCATGCTCGTTCAAACTCGATCACAGGCAAAGAAAATGGCCGACCAACAAGCCTAGAATGCCAAATCAAACAACCCTCAAGATCCCAACAACACAATGAACATCTCATCAGATCCTAACTATGGTGCTAACATCCCTCATGAACCCCACAATGGTGCCTCATCACAATCCAATGTGGATGGTAAAAACACGTCACCACCTGGGGAGGAAAACATGGCTAATCAACCCGAGCTCACATTCGAGGAACACTTCAGCAACCCTGTTAATGCAAAAATGACGGAACGCCTTCTTGAAAAACATGGCAAGGAAATCTTGGCTCACTTGATTGAAAAAGGTGTCAAGCTGCCATCAGGTGTCGACTTATCCAAGTATGGAACCTCCATATCTAATGCACCCCAAGGTTCACATGATATCCCAAGTAGCTCATACGTCCCCAATATTCCTTCTATAGAAGGTTTGCATCAACCTGAATTCAGCAACGCTATTCTATATCCCATTGGCAATCCCATGCATCCCACCATCTCAGTCACAGGGACACCCCAAACTATTGATCCCCATGATCCTTTTGCCTTTGGCATGCCACAAAACGTCCCACAACCGCAACCACTAATGCTACCAGCACCACTCCCCTCAAATCTGCCTCCTGTCAACACTGGGGGCAGCCCTTTCACTACCTTTCCTCCACCTCCTGGGGCTACAAATCCTCCACCATCATCATTCATACCCCAACAACCTCCCCAATCCTATGCTCCCACTAGTGCTCAACAATCTCCCTCGCAAAACATCTCAACCGCACCTCCACCTCAACAACAACCATTGGTCAATCCTTTAGTTTCAACACAACCACCACCACATCAATCACAAGTAAATCAACCTCAGCCTTCAGCCCCAACTATATCTCCATTCCTTGCATCCATCTTACACCCGCAAGCGCAACCACCACATAACATCCCATCTCACCCAACACGGCCACTAACAATGCACCAACAACCACCCCATCATTACAATTATTATAGCCAACAACAATATCAACAACAACCATCTTATGTGGCCTTGCAACAGTCACATCAGGACCCCCAATATCCACAAACCACTCAACAACACCTTCTCCATACTTCCCAATAGTATGCTACCCATAACTACCCGACCAATCCATATCCCGTGCAACAAGAACCTCTTTATCAACAAGGTCCCTTGGCGCATCAACAGGAGATACTACCTCATCATTATCCATATGCCCATCTCCAAACATCATCTCAGAATCCACAATCGTCCTACCATCAATACCCATCCAACACACCAGCCAGTGCAGACATACTAGAAATAAAATCCACTCTAAAAGATCTTCAAACAGGGACTGATAAACAATCATTCAAGTTTGAAGATATATGCCCATATCCGTTTGATCCCTCCATGTCATTGATTCCTTTCCCCAAACATTTTGAGATGACAAATTTTGACAAATATAAGGGGAACAAAGATCCTAAGACCCACTTGCAGGAGTTTTACTCCCAGTGTCAAGAAGTTATCCATAATGACAACTATCTCTTGCACCTGTTCCCCTAGAGTCTGGCAAGCAACACCCTAGGGTGGTTCATGACCCTCGAAAAGGGATCCATAAAATATTTTGCAGACCTATCAGAAATTTTTTTCTCCTACTTCTCCTTCAATTTGGAGGACACCGATACCTTGGATCTCCTCAAAGAGAAACAATGTGAAGGGGAAACCTTTACCAACTACCTCCAAAGGTGGCGTGTGCTAGCAAGCCGAATGAAAACCCCTTTGAAAGAAAAGGACACGGTCACCCTCTTCGTGGATAACTCTCATCCCGACATGGCTCATAATTTTAGATTACATTGTGTCACCACCTTTGTGGAGGTAGTAGAGAAGGGACCCATCCTTGAGCATGCCCTTGTTGCCAAGGGGCACATCAAAATATATAATCAAGAAAAGGAAAGGTCATTCAATGACAAGCCACGTTTTTGGAACAAGAATAAAAATGTAGTAAATGATGGTGTTACTGATACTAAACCTATCCATGTGGCTAACACATCCTAGAGACAACAACAATCCATACCTAACACCATATTTGTACCACAGGGGACACCCCGTCCTCCTCAACAGTCCAATTAGAATAACCAAGGGAACACCAAATGCCAGTATGCTCAATTAGGAGAACCCTTGAGTGTCGTCTTCAATAAGTTGTTATAGGTCAGCTATCCGATCATGTACCCCATCACCAAGCCCCTCGACGAATCCAAACCTAAGCCCGCATGGTTTAGGGAAAATGAATATTGTGAGTTCCATAAGATCAAAGGACACTCTTTGAATAAGTTTCAGGGTCTGAAAAACTACGTTCAAGATCTCATAGATTGAGGTGATATCAAGGTTGACCCCAGTCAAGCTTCGTCGTCCAATGCTCAATTACAGATATACCAAAATGCCTTTCCTAACCATAATCAAGGCCCGAGCACCTCCAACAGTAATCCTCAAAACAACAACACAAATAACGTGAACTATAAGAATGTACCCCTCAATTACGAGGGTATTATTCATTACATTGAGCAGGTAGAACCTTGTGTATCCATGATACATGTCAAATCCAAAGACCCTCAGTGTGCTATTACTACACGATGAGCCTGCATCACTGTCCCTACAGCCCCCGCACTCACCCAATCAACTCTTGTAAGCTCTCAATACAACATCCTTGATCACTTAGGAAAGACCCCTGTGCATATCTCCATTTTGGATTTACTTAAGTCTTCCCCTGTGCATCAAGAAATCCTCAACAGAGCCCTATAGGAAACCCATGTACCTAATAACATTGATCCTACACAATTCCAAGCTTTGGTAGGACACCTAGCTTCATCCCATCAACTGCACTTCAGCCAAAACGATATGCCAAACATTGATGTCAATCATAATCGCCCCTTACATATTGAAGTCGTGGTTGCCCATCATAAAATAAAAAGAGTCTTGGTAGATAATGGCTCTGCCCTCAACTTGTGCACTCTAAAATTCATAAAACAGGTGGGGTATACTCAAGTGGATTTAAGTAATCAGATCATCACAATCAAGGCTTATGATAATGTAGAAAGGAATTTAGAAGGGATTATCAATCTCCCTGTCCAAGTGGGACCTGTGGTTCAGTACATTACCTGTCATGTCCTTGATCTGGACTTGCCATATAATCTCCTCCTCGGTTGTCCATGGCTTCATGCTATGCAAGCCATCCCCTCCACATACCATCAGTGCCTAAAATTCCCAGTCAACAGACAAGAAGTCACCATCTATGCTGATCCCCAACCATTTGAATATTGCCGTGCTTTAGAAGCGTCATTTCCCCATTTATATTATTGTCCTGGGGTTGAAATGGGGGCATCCCAGTCATCACCGCTAATCCACCCTCCACTACGATAACCACTCCATCCTCCACCACTGATCCTATAGTCACCAAAGTCCAGATCATTGACAAAGGGTGTGGTGAATATGAAATGCATACCGCTCTCAATGTAGCAACCATGCTGCCATCACCGCACGAGTATGGTCAACCTTCACATGCTACCTCAAAAGAAGACAAGACTATCACCTTTAGTGGTAAAAACATCCCTACCACCACTTTCAGATCCCCAAGTGTCAAGATAGATGCACCAGAAGAAGACATAAGCCAATGGGTCTACCAAGAAGAGCCTAAACTAGAAACTCCTCTAAAGGAATATTTTCAAGAAAAGTACCCCTGGCCAACAAAGTTCATGGAAAAACATAACTATCAAGGCAAGGGCCTAGGTAAAGAAGAACAAGGGCAGTTGCAACCCATTGATACGTCAAAGCTACCAAAAAACATAGGTATTGGGTATGACAGAAAGCAGAAAGGCCCCAAAACATCGTCTAATACTTCCAGTAGTGTCGCCGTGGACAATGGCTCATTGGAAGATATACTCGAGGAGGAATCCATCATACATGTGTATGATGACATCAATCACACCGACCTATCATCCATGTTTGAATGCCTATCCGTCTGCACTATCAGCTTATCCCTTTGTCACCCTGAGCTTATTGATTGGGATCTATGTAATAGCACACCTGTCAGTATGTCTGCGGATACATATGTCAACCTTATGGGATTGGGGGAGGATGAACACTCCAGTCGCAAAAATAAGAATAAGAAAAGTAAAAAATGATCATCTAGTGAAAACCTCCCTGAGGCACTTCCTAACCTTGAAAAAGTAAAAATAAAGGACACATTTGATGGCAAAAACCTCGAAGAGGCGCTAGAAGATGGAGATGTTCATCTTCCTCTTATGGGAACTCAGTTATCTGCCCGATCATCTATTCTAATTGAAGAGACTCAAGAAGTTAATCTGGGAACTGCTAAAAGTCCTAAAATCACCTATGTAGCTAAGTCACTCTCAGAGCAAGAGTATCCGGTCATTGTGCAGCTACTCCAAGAGGGAATCATTAACTTTGCTTGGTCATACTCAAACATGCCAGACTTAGACTCCACCTTAGTGGTTCATCACTTAGACATTCACCCAGACACCAAGCCTGTCAAACAAAAGCTCCACAAGATGCATCCGCAAGTCACGTTATTAGTCAAGAAGGAATTGGAGAAATTACTAGAGGCCGGTTTTATCAGACCGATTGACTACTCTGATTGGCTCTCCAATATAGTACCAGTTGCCAAACCAAATGGAGACATTCGGGTCTGCACGGACTTCAGGGATCTTAACAAAGCCTGCCCAAAAGATGACTTCCCCCTGCCTAACATTGACATGTTGGTTGACCTAACAGTAGGACATGAGATGTTATCCCTTATGGATGGCTTCTTTGGTTATAATCAGATTCAAATTGCACCTGAGGACCAACATAAGACCACCTTCACAACACCTTGGGGCACTTTTTGTTACAATGTTATGCCCTTTGGTCTCAAAAATGTGGGGAAACATATCAGAGGGAAATGACGATCATCTTCCATGACCTCATACATATCATCATGGAGGATTATGTCGACGACCTATTAGGGAAATCCAGAACATGAGAAGAACATCCTGCCATCCTGAAAAAGATATTTGAGCGGTTAGAGCATTACAAGTTGCAACTAAATCCAAAAAAGTGTGTCTTTGGGGTCACGTCAAGAAAGTTGTTAGGTTTCATAGTCTCTTGCAGGGGCATTGAGGTTGATCCTACCAAGGTAAAGGCTATCCTGGACATGCCACCTCCGCGCAATCTGAAATAGTTAAGAAGCCTCCCAGGGAAGATGCAGTCCATCCGTCGATTCATAGCCTAGATAGCAAATAAGTGTCAGCCATTCACTCATCTTTTGAAAAAATATTCCACCTTCCAATGGAACCAGCAGTGTCAGATGGGTTTTGATAAAATTAAGGAATATTTAGCTCATCCACCAATCTTGATGCCACCTATTCCAGGCAAACCCCTCCTGCTTTACATCTCCGCCACTTCAGTCATGCTAGGGGCATTGTTGGCACAACATGATGAGTCATCGAAAGAGAGGGAAATCTACTACATCAATCAGACATTGGTCAGATATGAATTAAACTACTCCCCCATGGAAAAATCCTACCTTGCACTCGTCTTCAGCACACAGAAATTCTGACATTACATGCTCAGCCATCCAGTTAAATTAATTGCCTAAATCGATCCATTGAAGTATTTGTTATCTAGAACCACTTTGACTGGCCACATGGCCAAGTGGATCATGCTCCTAAGTGAGTTTGACATAGAATATGTGGACCATAAGGATATTAAAGGACAGATAATCACATATCAATTAGCAAAAGCTCCTTTAGCTGATACTCATCCATTGATCACAAAATTCCCTAATGAAGAAGTCTTCTCCGTTGATGAGACCCCCATGTGGACATTGTATTTTGATGGATCATATACACACAATGGATTGGGGGCAGGAATTTTATTAGTTACCCCTCAAGGTGACTACATTCCAAAGTCATTCAGGATAGCATTCCCATGTACCAACAATATGAAAAAATACGAAGCTCTCCTCACCGGCCTCAGAATTGCAAAGCAGTGGCACATAACTCATTTGAAAGTCTTTGGTGATTCTTTGTTGGTCATTAGACAAGTTAATGATGAGTTCCTAACCAAGGATGATAAGTTGTTACCCTACAAGTGCATGGTGGATGATTTCAAGAAATATTTCACCTCTATACAATTTGAACAAATTCCCAGGGTACGAAACAAAGCAGCTGATGCAATGGCCACTATTGGTTCCCTGCTTGACATGCCTAAAGACCGCACAAAATGTGAGTTCCTTGTGGAACAAATTTTAATCCCAGCATATGATATCCTTGAGACTGACATGGTGTGTGACATTGTGGGTCCCACTTCCCCATGGTACCAAGACATCTACACCTACCTTCATGATAATATTATACCCCCGGATCTTACACGTAATCAACGCAAATCCTTCGTCCATCATTCTTCTTGGTACATTATCGTTGGTGATATGCTATATCGTCGTGGGTATCATGGAATCCTCCTTAGGTGTCTGAATGAGACCGAAGCCCATGCTACACTAATGGAGGTACATGGTGGTGTTTGTGGAGCTCATTCAAATGGTATGGCTCTTGCTAAAAGGATCCTATGAGTTGGATAATATTGGCCTACATTGGAACACGATGCTTGTGAGTTTGTGAAGAAGTGTCTTCCATGCTAATAACACGTAGATTTGATTCACGCCCCAGCACAAGATCTTTAGCCCCTCCTGGCACCATGGCCATTTTCTCAATGGGGTTTCGACTTGATTGGCAAGATTTACCCACCATCATGCGATGGCCATACATTCATCATTACCGCCACTGAGTACTTCACCAAGTGGGTGGAGGCAATGCCCCTTTCACAAATCACTAGTACTCAGATTTTCAAATTCATCTTTTACCATATCCTTTGCAGATATGGTATCCCGTCCACCATCCTCTCTGATAATGGAAAACCCTTCAAAAACCAAGCCATGAAACACCTCTATGACACCTTCCATATCCAGCACCATTGGTCAATGCCTTATTACCCCCAAGGTAATGGTCAGGCAGAAGCAACCAACAAAACCCTTGTCCGTATCCTCAAAAAGGTTGTCAATAACACTGGACGAGATTGGCACCTCCATATTCATCCTGCCCTCTGGGTGTATCGCACATCCATTCACACCCCGACAGGCGCCACCCTCTACTCTTTAGTGTATGGTGCTAAAGTTGTCTTGCCGATCGAAGTTGAACTTCCATCATTGAGGATTTCTCTAAAGAATCTTATCAGCGAAGAAGATGCTCGAGTTGCACGGCTTGCACAGTTGGAATTACTGGATGAATGAAGAATAAAATCCTATGATCATCTGCAAGCATACCAAAATTGCCTAAAATGTAATTACAATAAGAAGGTTCATCCTCGACAGTTCCAGGTGGGTGAGCTTGTTCTTAAGGAGAACCAACGCACTCAGCAAGACCGAGACAAGAAAGGAAAATTTGAGGCAGATTGGTTGGGACCCTATATCATAGCCACTAAATATGGATCTGGGGCATACAGGTTGACTACTCTTGAAGGAGAACCCCTTGACGAACCCATCAATATCATGCATCTGAAGAAGTTCTATGCCTAAATCTACTCGGTAACCCCAAAAAAGTCAAAAAAGTAAAAAAAAAATCAATCAAAAATACTAAAGAAAAATAAGTTTGTCTTATGGTGAAAACCACCTCTTGGTGGCGCCTTGGATAGGTATGGATGGTGAAAAATTGATGATAGGTGTCATCCATAGAGGGCTTAATCATTATCTACCTGGCATCCTTGTTATTTTATGCTTTCATCCACACTTTTGTCCTCACCCATCTCATCCTAGGCCGCTTGGTATATGTTGATTGAGCATTGGACAACACATCTAGCTTATTCCCCATCCTGAGCTTTTCAATATCCCACTTTGAGCTTACGTCATTCACTCCTTTTGTTGATCGATTCGTGTCATCATGTAGGATCATCCATCGTGTCGGTCTTCACCTAGATCCCATCTTGTCGCATCAGTCAGTCAAACTATGTTGCCTCTGCACTGTCACGTAGGCAAGGTTGATCATTTGATTCACCCCCAAGGTATTTTTCCATCATCATCGGTCACCACTGTCTTCTTTTCGCTTTATCCATGGTCTTTTCTGGAACTACAAGGGCTCTACGCTTTCACATAGGCAAGGCTAATCTATGATCAGCCTCCGAGCCCCTAGGTTTGTAGGTTGTGTCAGTATTTTGTGCTTCGTCATCAAGTTATGCCCACATCTAACCGGTTCTTAATAAGCAAAATTCCCTCATATTACAGGATCTTGTCCCTGGGTAACATCCCGCGTCAACTGGGTCATTCTAATTTAGCATCCATCTTTGGTCTCAATAGGATGAATCCTTCCTAGCAGACCTCGTCAATCCCATCCATCACCTTGATCCTATGGCAAAGGACCTATTGTCTTGATTGCGATCTCTTGATGCTTTTGAATTTTGTTTATCATTTGGGTTCCTTACCATCACCTGTCAGGGTCGCCTTAGTCCACCATACCATGGCGTGCCTTGACTTGCTGACATGGGGGCATACCTTGATCGTTTGTTTTGACTGCTGTCTTCTCAGTTTTCCCTCGTAAGACCCACCAAGATCTCTAAGGTCTTGTGTTACGCTGGGACAACTTTGTGTGTTTGTGGTTATCTCAACACCAGGCCCGACCAAGGTCATCGCGACTTCGGGGTGTTGGGATAACCTTCTTGTTTGCTGTATTTGTTTCATGCGTAGAATACTCATTCACCTTGATCTTCCATATCAAGGTACTTAGTATCCAATGCTATAGTAAAAATCAATGCTCCAAAGATGGAAAAATCTCATTTTCACTGCATTTTCATCAATTCGCCTGCACCCTTCATTTCCATCATGACCATTACCATGACTTATGATTTCAGTTGTGCAAGTACTCTCGTTCTTTTTCCTCTTGAGTCCTCTTCCTCTCAGGATATTAATGGTTTTTTTGGAAAATGCACTCTTCCATACACCTATCACCTATCCGCATTCTCATAATGGTCTTTATTGACACTTAGGTGCATTATAAACATTTACCTTTCATTCATATTCCACATAAACATATGCATCCATAAATCATAAATCATAAAAACATGCATAAATCGTCCATCCACGTGTGCATCCATAAATCATAAATCATAAAAACATACATAAATCGTCCATCCACATGTGCATCCATAAATTATAAATCATAAACATGTGCATCCATAAATCATAAATCATAGAAGCATTTACATAAATCATAAACATGTGCATCCATGAATCATAAACCATACATAATTATCCATTTTCATAAACAACTGTGCATCCATCATCATAATCATAATGACATACATGTGCATCCATAAATCATAATCGTAAAAACATACATAAATCGTCCATCCACATGAACACGTGCATCCATAAAACATAATCATAAAGCACAGATCATTCATCCATATAAACATGTGTATATATATGAAACCACATCATAAATCATCCCATATAGCCACATAAAAGAAATATTATGCCTAGTGTCAATAAAGGCCCTCGCATAATCAAAATAATAAACATCTTATCATAATACAATGCATCTCCATCATATATCGCCGAATAAGATACAAAATCCAGAGATGTAGATCACCTCTGACCTCTAGCGACATGAACAAAACATCCATCATGTATCTGCCAAAAAACAATCAATGTCCTACATTTGCCCACTCTACTATGAGCTGCCCACATCTGATCTCTGCGGAGAATTAGGTACTAACCCCCTTTGCACTAGAATCCCCTGATACTCATGGGTAGGAGTCCCCTGGTACTCATGGGTAGGAGTCCCCTGGTAACCGCCATATGGAGATGGAGTCCACCGGTAGTCGCTGAATCCCCTGGTGCGTGTCCCTAATGACTGGGACGACCCTGGTGGCTATGGAGCCTGACTGATGTAGCGTGCCATGCATTGCACTGGATCTGGAACGACCTGCTCATATACACCCCTCCAATAGCTCGCTTGTTGCATGAACTCATCCCTCTACCCAGCTATCTATCTCATGGCATTCCGCTCATGCCTATACCGATCTCGATCTGCACTGATGACTCGCCACTCCTATAGTGTCTGCATCCACACCTCCGCGACATCCCTCTCCCTCTGTGCAACCCGTTTCCATGCCACTGCTGTATCTCTGTCTCTCTACAAGGCCTGCAATCTCAACTCAACTGCATCCCGCTCTCGTCGCAAGCTAGATGCTTGTGCTGTCGCTATATCTCTCTCTCTATGAAGAGACTACACCTCTATCTCAGCCACCTACCTCTCACTCTGTGCTACTTGTACTTGCGCCTGTAACACATCCCTCCCTGCCTCCAACACCTCCACCTATGCCTGCGCCACATCTCTCTCTGCCTCCACTATGTGCACCCTATCCCTAAGCTCAGCTAGCTCCCTTTGCACACTCTCTGCATCCTCTGTCCCCTGCTGACAACCTGCTATGTCACCCCCTCTCCCACCAAACCCAATCCCTCCATCTGCATCATCTGATTCTGCACCTCTGCTTGCAATCTCCCCACCTCAGCCCGCAGGTCCACAGCCTCATCGCGGCTCTCATCTCTCTCTCTCTCACCAATCTCCTCTCCTGCTCTGATACTAGCCTGACCAGCTCTGTGTAGTCTCTCTCACCCTGAGCAAATCGAACCTGCCACTCATCCCTCTCCACCTCTACTCTGATCTGCTCTGCCTCTGCCTCCTGCACCCACTGCTCACTCCGTCGCAGTCTCTCCACTGTCTCTCTCAGTACCGCCTCCAGATCCTCCCCTCTGGGTGGTACTGTTGCTAGCGGTGCTACATCATGCACATCTGAATTGACCTCCATCTCTCGTGGATGGTACCCCTCACTCTCGCCTGATAGCTCCATCTCATCCACATCTATCACCCTGGGGGCTCTCTACTGTGGCTATCCTCCTCTGGCTCCATCTATCCCCTGCCCCTCCTTCCCTCTAGCTGTCTTCTGTCCCCCCTGCCCTCCCAGGTCTCTGTCCATCTCCTCTCTGAATCCATCTACCTCTTGTCCTCCGGTGGCCCTGGTTGTCTCCTGTCCCCCCTGCCCTCCTAGGTCTCTATCCATCTCCTCTCCGAATCCATCTGCCTCCTGTTCTCCGGTGGCCCTGGTTGTCTCATGTCCCCCCTGCCCCCTAGGTCTCTGTCCATCTCCTCTCTGACTCTGGCTGTCTCCTATCCTTTGGTAGCCCTAGCGGTCTCCTGTCCAACCTCCTCCCCTCTAACCCCGCTGGCCTCACCCTGTATACCCTGTGCCTCTCCTCCTCGGGCTCTCGGCCTCCTCTCCTATTGACCCTGCCCTTGGGCTCTCGGTCTCCTCTCCACCACCTCCTCAGCCTCAGCCCCTCCCCCCTCCGCTCTGTCTCCTCCCCGACCCCTTTGCTGTCATCTCCTCCTCTGGCTACCTATCACCTGCTTATGTGCCCCTCATCCTCCTCCACGTCCTTTCAGTGGTCTTTGTGGACTAAATGCCTGCAATTGCCTCTCATCCTCTGACCCAAATCCTCGTGCCTCCTCAATCGGCACCACTGGTGTAATCCGCTCGGGTAGATGTCGCCTGAACCACTCATCATATCGCCCTGTCATCCCTACGTCTCGCGGCCCCTCTCGCCTATCAAGATAGGGCCTAAACACCAGTATTTCAATATCACTCCATACACTGCGCAGATTTAGCACTACTCCCCATGGCCGCTCCTGCGTCTGTCATGCAAATTTCACTCGGTCTGCCGAAATATCCTGTCTCACTCCAAACTGCCTCGTCACTCGATCCGGTCGATGCAACTCCACTACTCGTGCCCTACTCCCAATCATGTAACATCACGTAAAGAAGTAACCACTGTGCAACCCCTCCTCCCTCGACCACCCCCTGAATTGTCGCATCATGTATGGCCTCCACACTATATCCATTGCCCACACCTCATCAAACTGTCTCCTCCACACATCTACCTCCTGCATCTCTCGATACCACAGTAGAGCCCTTGCCTCTTCTCCCCACCACCATGCCATAGGCTCCCTGTCATCATGCTCACCAACTCTCGCTATAATCTTCCTGGTCTCGCAGATATCCTCCCAAGCCCACACCTGTAGTAGTGTGACATTTGTCACACTCAACTGCCTCCTATAACAATTCACGTGCATGTCTCGATACAACTGTGCTAACATGCACGTCCCCCATGTGAACTATCCCTCCTAGCCCTCGATGATGTGATGAATCACCTCGACCATCCTCATATGAAGAAACTAACCACTCTGGTCTGGAAAAAGTATACCACTAATCAACCCTGCTAGGTACAATGATAGTACCGATACCCTGCACGACACCATCGTATCCACATCTAACTGACCCCACTGCACCAGTAGCTCGTCACTACCAAAAACAATACGCACAAACTCATCTAGTGCCTCATCCTCTGACCAACACTCGCTAATCGGGAGCCCTGATATCGGGAGCCTCAAGATCCGCCATACATCCTACATTGTCACCGTCATCTCCCCTATCAGTAGGTGAAAGGTCAACATCACTGAATCCCACCGCTCTATCAATGCTGTCAACATGGCCCCATGGGCCTTGATCGTCGGATATGACATCATATGAAGTAGTCCTACCCCTGCTAATCTCTGGTGATCCTCCCTGGTCATCCTCGCTATGCATCTCCTCAGCACCTCTGATTGTTTCTCTCGCATCCACAAAATACCCGTTTTCTACATATACACAATAATTTTTTATCATTTTCCAATTTGTCCTCATCATTCTTAGGTTTTCCCTCTACACCTTTGTTTTCTCCCCTCCCATCGCCCCCCTCCTCCCTTCAATCTCGATGGTCCCACCCCGGCGGTGGACCCGCCCCTGCGGTGGCGGACCCGCCCACAGCGGCAGAGGCCTTTCTCTTGCAGTGGTGGACCCACCCCCGCGGCGACAGACCCGCCCCTATAGCGGCAGACCCATCCACCACCGGTGGCAAACCTGTCCATGTGGCGGTTGCCTCCCTTTTCCCCCCCCGCGCGGATTTAGAGAAATAAATTAAATTCGCCTCCTACCCATTTTTCTTCCCGCCCTCCTGGACAAAACCCATATTTTCGTTTTTCCAAAACACTTGCATAAATGACTCCAAATCAAAAAAATTAAGTTTTGGGCTAATCTGGTGTGGTATGGCACGGTGGGTGAAGAATATCTGCCTCTCGTCCGCCTGATGAATGATGTCACTATCATACTCTGGCATCATGCCTGATCTCTCTCGCCTCTTCTTCTTCTTCTCCTCCTTCTCCACACTTGCCAGTTGTCACAATGAGCAAAGGTAATTCTCCAATTACTTTTAATTATCTTTTCCCTCTTTCTTCCCTTTTCAAATAAAAGTCTTTTTTTCCTTTTTTTTACCACAAATTCTTCCAACTAATTCATCCAACGTCTTTCTTTCCGAGGCTTCCATTCACACACCATTTACTCGATTGACTCTGTTCACACACCATTTACTCGATTGACTCTATTCAAACACCATTCTTCTCATTTTTCTGTGCTCTTTCCAACAACATATACCACTCCTTACTTTCGAGAAGTTGACCGGGACCCCTTTTTCCTCCCCCATCCCCCTTCTCGAGGGGGCATAACCTACCATTCTCTCCTAACCCGTCACTCTAAGCCTATCTTTTCCAGACTGGGGCATCCTCTCCGCATTCCCTTCGTCTGGGGCAGCTCACACACATTCCCCCATGCTGGGGCATCTCTTTTATGACCTCTTCCTCTATAGAGTCATCTGCATTCTATTTTTCTTTGAAACCCTATTATCCTAATAGTATTTCGAAGAGGGAAAAAATGTAGACATCTAATTTGACCACTTCCATATAATCAAAGATGTCTCCATATTCATCCAACTGCTTATCCCCTCTGTTACTATTAATTAAATCATTTGTTTAATTAATACCTTGCATCTTACATAGGGTTCATAAAGTATTTAATTTAATAAATACTTTACCCCTCTTCCTCCTCTAAATTAAATAAATACACCATTTTATTTAATTTAGTCATATTCCCCTTTTGGAATTTAAATTCATTTAAATTCCTCTTTTTCTCTCTCATTGTCACATCCTCCAACTTTTGCGGTCTCTAATCCATCTTAATTCCTTCATCTTCTTCTAATTAACTATGGTTAACATATGCACACCCCTAATCATCATTAGGGTCACATTTTCCATAATCTCCCACTTGCTTCTAATAAGTCATTAGTCCATCTAATTAAGTACTTGCACAATCTTAATCATATGGTTAGTCCAACCTAATCCTCTTCCAATTTATGGCATGTGCCCTTAAGTCAACCTTATTAAAGGCATTCCACTTCCCCATGTGAATTTTTTATTCACCTTTTAATCCCCCAACGCACTCAAAAGGAATTTTTAATTCCTTCACTTTGTTCTCTCTCACCTCTTTATAGATCTTGATCCATATACTTTTGTACCCTCCATGTCATGTACTATCCTTCCACCTCATGTCCACTTCACCTTTTAGGGCTATATCACATGCCACATGTCAAGATGTGAGGGCTTGTGAGTTCTCAACTCACCTTAGCCCTACATCTTGATCATTGTTGGCTCAATCTTGGCCATCCATCTCTTCTAAGAATTCTCAAAATTTCTATAAATACCCCCTCTTTTCTCTCATTTTGGAGGAGATTATTTTGCTAGCCAAACTCTTGCAATTTTATTTCTCAATCTACACTTAGCTATTTTCATCCATCCTCACACCATCATTTAGCTTGCATCTTGTGCCATCCAAGGATCATACACATCAAAGATCGAAGGGCCAACCAAATGATCGATTCGAGACAAGGTATAAAGTTCCATTTGTTGCTTTTATTTTGTGTTGATTCCAACTTAGGCTAATCTTGAGGTGTAGGTTGTTTTGGTGTTTATTTGCACTCTTTAGTTTGTTGCTCATTTTCTAATGCATATATTCGACCTAATAGAGATGTATTGTAATATTTATTGTTGAATAATACATCAGAGATGGATGCTTTTGGAGGTTTGGTTTTTTCCTTCTTGAGGTTTTTCCCAGGGTATATCTTGTGTCATAATTTCATGGGTATGTTGTCTATACTTTTGCATGTGGATTTTGAATACTAGTTGCATAGATTTATCTTTTGGGTTATGTGGAAATTGTCTTTCAATGGATGCAAGTTTCCAACAATTATTACACTTTGCTTTGGTACAAGGGCTTTGAATGTTGGGAGTGATTGATGCATATTTACTCTCTCATTTTTGATGTGTTCATTCCTTTTGTTTCTGCAGACTTTCGCTGGTGCATGCCAAAGGTTGGTGTCTGTAGGAAAATGGAAGTTAATCTCTCTCTCAAGGCCTCAAAGCAACAAATGGTATTTTGGGGACCTGTCTCGGATGAAAGATTGAAGAATGTGTTCACCACAAGAGACCCTTTCTTCCTTAGTTTGGTTCGAGCTCTCTTGGGAATTGATTTTTTGGTCTCCAAATTTCGTTATCGCACAAATACATATATTTCTTCTCTGCTTTGTGCATGGGGCTTCTATTTCAGCTCACGGGAGGAGGTTCGAAGGGTGATGGAAAGATGCATCAAGCTAGAGTGGCGAGTTGGTTTGGAGGAGATCACGGCTTGTGCAATGTTGGGGTGAGGTTTCCTTTCCACTCATGGTGACTAGTTTGGCTTCCCGGGTGTGCCTCACCAATGGCACCCCTTTCTTCTACACACAACTCTTGTCAATATCTTAGAAAGGAAGGCAGAGGCCCAAAAATATTGGCTTTTATTCTGGATTATGTGCATGATTGGTAATTGGTGATTACAATTGGGATTCCCAGACAACAAATGAATCCAGACCTCTTTCACTTCAAGTTGGTTGGTGCATGGAAAAAAATGGAGGTTCAGAGGAGGGCTATTGGTCGTGGTGGGCTATGTGGGAGGGGTCGTGGTGTGGCGTGAGGCAGTGGCAGGGCTTGTGGTCGCAGTTTGGTCAAGGGTGTGGTCGTAGAGTATGAAGTGGGGTAGTTCAGTGCCCTTTGTTTTTTTCTATTTGTTTCTTTTGCTGGTTTAGTTACTGGTTGTCCGCGGACATGAAAATGCTATCAAATTTGTAAATTTTTCTTTGTGGGTGTATGAGTAGTGTAACTTGTGATTTTTTTTTTGGATAGTGTGTTTCTACACTCAGCTTGCGCCTGTAAATCTCTAGGTTGGGGTTGTATTTTTGTTGTGTTACAGTTGGAATATGGTTGGGTTTTTTTTAGCCATTCAAGAACAAACATTTCTCAATTTTGTATTTTCACATTATAATATAATAAAAAAACATATATTTTACCAACCAAAAAATAAATAATAAAATTATATTTCAAAAAATAAAAATAAATAATAATTATTCAAATTAATACTATAAAATATATAATATTTTAAATTTTAACTTATTAAATTATACATATATTTTTTAAAACAATGAAATGTTTAAGAAAATATATAATAACTTTATGAATGTTCTAACATGGTGAATTGGATAAGTGACTATCCAGCATAAAAAAAAAAAAAACAAAAAACCAAAAAAAAACTGGAAAATACATTGCAACAACATATATTATATTATATGTCAGCATTGTCAACAATGAGAAGTTTTCATTATGCACTTCTGACAATGAAAAATGAGATAGAAAATATATTGATCCTGCCAACACTATTGTAATGGAAGTCTACGACGAGCGAAATGAGGACTGACTAACAATCTGACAAATACTGGCAGATACAACACTGACAAACAGTTAGCAGGTACAACCATCAAATGCACATGGTGCCTCCTGATGGTTGCATAGATAGTGCCATAGGTTCTTGCTAAAGCTTTTCCGCAATGAACCGGTTGAGAGTTTCCAATGGCTACTTGACTTTGAGGATGACAAATATTTTAACTGGTGAAAGGCACAGGTTTTTGGATTTTTGTTTTATTACATACGAATTAATGGCAACAAAGGCTCGGTAGTTTCTAGGTTTACTACTTATGTACAAATTCATGTATATTTTCTAGGTATAACAGACTTGACAATGCATCTTTTTAGTCTCTTACTATATACTCTTAAAATTCCAAACTCACCATAGCTTTTGGTTTGAACATATTATATTTAAAGGGTTAACAACAATAATTCCACTCTTATCTATTTTGCATAATATGATAAAAATGCTTTAGTATTTTGTGTTTCCTAAAAATGGTCATCTTGCGTTTTTAATATTGCTCCTTATGATTGGCTTTCCGTTCTTGGCTAGTCTACAACCGTAAATTTGCTTTAGAATTTGACCACATTTATGTTTATGTATATGTTATTAATGTTCCAATTTCACCAGTAATTTTTTTTCCTCGTAATATGCTTAAAGGGTTTCAAAATGCCATCTCCATTCTTATAGCAAACAATGTATCATGACTTTCCTATGTTTTAGGCATTGTGCATGATATTTCATTCTTACAAGGAATTTTGGAACCATATCAGATTATGAATATGTTGTCATTTGCTTTTGTCCATCTTTATGGTCCTTACTATTCAATGTATTTAATTTTTTTGTAGTTGGTAAATTTCTCATTTTCTTGAAATATGGATGACATTAAAAACATTTTGTTTGTTATCATAACATTGGTTTATAGTGTTTGGTTAGACTTTCCATTTTGATATATTATAGTCGGCTAAAACATTTTGTTCTGGAATGTTTCTAGATTTCTAGGGTCAAGTTTCAAGACAATTATGTGTTTCCTAAAAATGGCTATCTTGTGTTTTTAATATTGCTTCGTAATATGCTTAAAAGTTTTAAAATGTCATCTTTATTCTTATCAACAAACGATGTATCATGACTTTCCACTATTTAAGACAATGCACATGATATTCTGTTCTTACAATTTTGAACCCATATTAGATTGTGAATATGTCACATCCTTTGCTTTCATCAATCTTAATGGCCCTTGCTATTCAATGTCTTTAATTTATTGTAATTGATTTTCTCTTAAAAATTGTGTGAGTTTGAAATATGGGTGACATTAAAAACCTTTTGTTTGTTATCACAACATTGATTTATAGTGCCTGGTTGTCATTTCCATTCTCAAATTTAACAGTCGGCTAAAAAATATTTGTTTTCTCTAGTTCCCATATTGGCGTCCCTAATTATTTTGAGGAAAATCTAAAAAGTTCTTCATTTTACTTATTGTGTCCTTGTATCCCAATTTTAGGCCATTGCATATTTCTTCTTCAAATGCCTTTTCTTAATGTTTCTAGTTTTGCAAGTTTATTCAATGATTTCAAGGCTTATAGATTTACTTGAGAGCCATATTAATCTAGATTGCTTTGTATCTGTGATAAATCCAACCTAAGGAGCCCACTACTTTAAGGTCCCAAGAAAAGTGAAATTCCACTATTGTTGTGGTTTTAAGACTAGACATTTTATCAATTATAGTGAGGCTTAAATAATTTTACCCATAAGCTTTAAAACCTCGGCTTGGAGTTTTGATGCTCGAAGTCTTTATTACAAAGCCTTCTGATATAAGCTAGGTATGTTGCACAATAACACATTGTTGAACTATGTGTTTTTTTAAGGGGATTTTTTTTAGGGAGTTTAATCACAAAAAATAGGATGAGGCCTAGAATGATTCTAGATTCAGGGCCAGGTTTTGGGACATCTATCCACCAAGTGTCTTATCAAGATATTTATTACAGATTGACCTAAAAGCTTCTTGAAACCTTAGCTTGGGGGATGAGTATATTTACCTTTGGCCTGTTGATGTATTCTATACAAGAGGTTTGTGCCTTTAGTATCTGCTCTTTTAGTTTTTATGTTTTCTTATGAGGAGCTTATTCTAGTGGGTTCCTTTCCTTTCATGATATTTTGTCAATCCTTTAATAACAACTCTCCCAGTCTTGCCCAATTCTTGGGGTCTTTTTCAATGATAATTTCCTTATCTTGACTCACCCCATAGTTTTCCAAAAGATTTTATGGCCCATTTGCCTTTTTGTAGACATGGGTTAAAGAGAAATCTTCCAGTTCTTCCAAATATTTCTATATCTTCTAAACCCACCCTTTAACTTTCTAGTTGGGTTTGTCTTTCTTACATATTGCTTGTATACATGATAATGAATCCCCTTCCACTTCTATTCTTTTTATATTTTTCTCTTTACACAACCATAATCCCAGAGCTAATGCCTCTAATTTTGCCTCATTATTTGTGGCATGACCAACATTTTTGGATAGTGCGCAAATACATTGCCCATTGTTATTCCTAATGATGCATCCTACCCCTGCGGGACCTAGATTTCCCTTTGTTGTTCATAAAAATTGAGCTTTAATATTTCCTTATCTAGACCCTTCCATACTATTCCTTTTCTAATCCTTGCTTTGTCTATAATCGATCCTTTAGGTCTTCTCAGTTTGTCCCATATTTTTTGCAACTCCTCATCCCATTTAGTGAACTTTGCTTTTTATTTAATCATTGTTTTTGCATTTAAAAGCTCACACAGTCCTTCTTGAATTTTTTGTATTAATGTTTATGCCTCCATTCCTTTTTCATGAAAAATTCTTCTATTCCTTTCTTTCCATAAATGTCATAGAATCATTGAAGGAGCAACTATCCATAGGTTTTCCCATAATGATTATTTCCTTCCTTTCGGCTAGTTGATCAACCATTCTTTTAGGTCATTCTATCTTGCTCCACTCCAACCCAATATTTCTTGTATACAGTTCCAACATTTCCTTGCATAAGGGCAATCAAGCAGTAGGTGATTGATAGTCTCATTGTCTTTGTAACATAGATTACATATGTTTGGCCCTTGTATTCCTATTGCATTTAGTTTATCTTTTGTTAGTATGCTCTTTTTCAATGTTGTCCATAAAAAGGATCCTTCCTTTGGTAAAACTAAGGTGTGCCAACATAGTGAACTTGGCCAATTAATTTTTGATTATATTGATTTTGGTGTCTAATAGCCCAACTTGATTGTGTATTACCCAGACCGAGCTCCACACCATATAATTTCATCTTTTTTCTTCTGATATGATTATCCTCCTATTTTTTAATTATTCCTTGAGTATCTTCTTTGCTTGCTGCAAGATAGGCAATGTGTCCACACCTATCCATTCATACTAATTCCCAAACTTGGGTGGATCTTTTATGATGTAGTTACTCACTTTGCTCCCTATTAGCTTCATTAATGGATAAATAAACCTCTTCAGTTCTTCTATTTCTATTAGAGTTTTGTATCCATTCCAAGTGTCCTTCCAGAAGTCTGCATGTCTTCCATTACTAATTTTCCAAGTTAGGTGTTCTATGATAATCTTCTTGATGTCCCATAGAAATTTCCAAATCGTTGATCTTCCATCAAAATTTCCCATTGTTAGAATTCTGCTTGGTTCTGGGTTGTCCAAATATTTCTTTTGGAAGATATTACACCAAATTCTATCTGGTTCCTTATACATTTTCCATGTTAGCTTCACTCCTAATGCTTTTTTTTTTCTTTCATTCTTCTCAATCCAACTCCTCCTATTGCCTTTGGAAAATATGCTCTCTCCTAATGCACTAATGGAATTTTCTTTTCTTCTTTGAATCCATCCCACAATTGTTTTTTCATAAAGCTTTTCAAATTTGATTCAATCTTGTGTGTCACTTCTAAGCAAGACATTATGTAATTAGGTACTACAACAAGTACAAATTTAATCATTAATATTCTTCCTGGTAATGTCAGCCACTTGTTTTTACAAGCTGCTACTTTATTTCTACATTTTTCCATTGTTTCCTCCCATTGTTGAGATTTGCATGTACCAAATACTAATAGTGCCCCCAAATGTTTGGCCAATATCTCTTTGATTGAGAAGCCCAATAATTTTCTATCCTTTTTTGTGTTACTTTCTTTGTATTGAAAAAAATTATTGAGGATTTTTCTTTGTTTATTGCCTACCTTGAGGCCCTTGTGTAGTCCTCTAGTGCCTTCTTAATTACTTTTGCTTCCCTCATATTTTCCTCTCCAAATAGAATAGTGTTATCTACAAATTGTTTATGCATTAGTGGCTTGATATCTTGAGCCATTTTAATACCTTTCCATAAATTTTTCTCACTTTAATCTACAATTCCTCCCCATTACTTCTACCATAATGATAAAAAGGAAAGGGGATATGGGATCTCCTTGCCTTAGATCATTTGTGGTAGGGAAAAAATCACAAATAGAGCCATTTACATTGACTGAATATCTAATTGTTGTTATACATTGGTTGATTATTTCTATCCATTCTTTGTTGAATACAAATATTTTAAGTACCTTTGTCAAAAAATTCCACCTCACCCTATCATATCCTTTGTTGATGTCTAGTTTGATCATCATCCCTTGTATTATTTTTGTTGTCATTATATGCATTGCTTCATTAGCCACAATTATACTATCCATTATTTCTCTTGTTGGTCAGAATCCACTTTGCTCCTTAGAGATGATGTTTTTTAGGACTTTCTTTAAATTATTGGCCAAGACTTTGGTGATGATTTTCTATAATGTGTTTCACAAAGATATTGGCCTATACTCGTTGAAAGACTTACAAACTTTCTTCTTTGGGATGAGTGAGATTACTATAGTGTTAATGTCTTTCACCAATTTCTTCTTTTTTCACTTCCTCTACTAATTTCCAGACATCATTCCCTATTATGGGCCAACACTTTTGGTAGAAACTTGTCGGGTAACCATTTGGATCTAAATCCTTTTTTGGATGTAATTGGAAAGTGGCAATTCTGACTTCTTCCTATGAGACTGGTTCATTTAGCATTTGGTTATCTTCTTATGTTATGCTTTTTGTAATACAATTGAGGATGTCTAGGTTTCTCTAACCTTATCTCACCAATAAATTTCTCCTCTTTCCAATAGTTCCTTAAGGTATAATTTCAGCTGGTTTTCTTTCTGGAAATCTTCTTGGAACATACCATATTTGATTATCTTGTTATTTAGTTCCTCCATTTCTTTCTCTACTATCTCCTCTTGAAAAATATTCTTGAATACAGTCTTATTCCAATGTTTGAGCTTTGATTTTATGTGCTAATTTTTTTTCATGAAAACATAACTGGGAGTGCCTTGGACTAAACATTCCTTCCACCATTCACTAATTGTTGGAACCAAGTTGTCTTTCCGCCACCACATGTTTTCAAATTTGAATTGGTGGGGATGATTCCTATTTTTAATTCTAATTGAACTAGAAAGTGACTGACATTGATATAGGAAGGATCTTTGCAACTAATATTAGGGCCTCCTTCATCCAACTTGCCACCACTAGAAATCTGTCTAGTCTCTCCATTATGTTGGAAAAACCTTCCCTATGATTCGTCCATGTGAATATTCCATTGGAAGTTTGGCAGTCGATGGCCTTGTTTTCTCCCACAAAGTCTCTAAAGTCTTAAATGTTCCTGTTAACATTTTTTGGCCCTTCATTTTTCTCTAAGAGATCCAAGATTGCATTGTAATAACCACCCATTATGTAGTTATCATCCCCTATCAATTTTATTTTTCTATTGATAGCATCCCAAGTGTTTTTCTTTTCTTCCATTTTGATTGGTCCATAGACATTGATTAAGAAATATTTCAAATTAGCATCACTATTAGTGACATTGCATTCTATCCAACTGTCATGTTCTTGTGTTAGCCTTATTGTTAAGTTGTTGATCTTCCATAAAATGGATAATCCTCCAGCAGATACATTGGCCTCATGAAACAGTCCTGACCAATTTTTGGAAAACTTTAATAACTTCTCTACTTTTGTCACTTTTACTTTGGTTTCTTGTAATAAAAAAATATTAGTTGATATCTTATCTAGATGACACTTAAATAAGTGTCTTTTGTCAAGGGCATTGAGGCCCCTGAAATTCCATGTTTTTATCCTCATTGCTATCCAAGGGAGGCGTCAGCTCCCTTGCATATAAGAAATCTTAAGATACTTTTCAAGCCTTTTTCTAAAGTTTCCTCCTCCCTTTCTTGCTTATTAGTTTTCCTGCCCTTTCCTTTCTTTACCTTACCCATTGCTTTGGTTGTACTCTGACTTATACACCTCGATTCTATGATCCCTAATTCATCCTCCTCTAGTAGGTCTTCTTATGTTTCCATACCTTTGAATTCTGATTCTTCTTCTAGATCCATATTCTCTTTGATGTCACAACTAACCCCTGCTTTGTTGCTCTTCTCCATCCTCAATACTTCTAATGGTTTATTTTTAACATTTTATTCCTCTACTTTTTTTTCTTCCATTTCCTTCATGTCCTTATTGCTAATTGTATTCACTTCCTTATTTTTTCTATCCATATTCCCATCTTGTTTTGTCATTATATTCTTGGAACTCTCTCTTCAATTTTGGTCCTGGTTTTTTTGCTTTTCTTTTGGCCTCTAGACTAATGTCGTCTCTTTCTTCCTTTTCTTCTTCTTTCCTTTTGTTTTCTTGTTGCAAGCTTCTTCCTTGTGATTTTTGTTGTTGCATTTGATGCATAATTTTTTATCTTCTTCAATTTCCACATTTTACTCCCAAATTTTTCCTTCTACGCTCAACTGGATCATTTTTGGTATTTCTCTGATTGATGCCACTTGTATTCTCATGTAAAGATAAGAATCTTCTTCTATTAGTTCTATATCAATGTCCATTAATGTGGCCAAAGATCGTTCTATTTTTTCCAAGTGATCCTCTAACCAATATTCTAGAAGGTTATATAATCTTAGCCAAATTGCATGTTCATAAGGATGTAAACTAGATGGGTTAAAATTTTGATGCCATTTTTCTATATATAATGGATGGCCCTTCATTTCCCATATCCCTCCTTGTAATAATTTTTATCTTTCCTCTTCTCTCACAAATACATCAATAAAAAAGGCGGGTGCATGAAGTTGGGTAGCAATTTTATGGCCACTTTTATTTTTTTTTTGAAAACTCAGCACGAGCACGTTATAATGTACTCACGTTATGTCACGTTAAAAGAAAAAAAAAAAGTGAAAGTCATTCATTTTCATTTCGACTATTTTTTTGTTCTGCCCGCAGCCAAAACCCCCATCTTTCACGCTCACGTTCTAGGAGGAGGTATTGTGCAAAAATATTCAACAACAATTGTTATTTCTTTGCAAGGATGGTGCAATGATGATGAAGAGGTGGGAGAGGTAAGTATTGTCTGTTGTTTGTTTTGAATTTCTTAGTTTTAGGTTGATTTTGTTAGCTTTAGGTTATATTTGATATATATATTTTTGAATTTGTAGGAGATGCAAATGAATGTGCAAACCCTCAAAATCCTCAAGAAAAAAATCCTCGACAAGAAAATCAACCTTAACAACAACCTCCTCCACCAATCACTCAACACCCTCTTGGCATTCAACAAAATTTAATGAGTGAAATTGAGAACAACAAAAAACATATTGAGGATTTTATTAGTAGGTTGAGTGATCCAAATGGTTCAACCACAGAAAGAATGACCCTAGAAAATTCATTGAAAGATATGTTAAAAAATGTAGATTCAATTTGCAAACAAATAACTGGATGGCAAGATAGGAGGCAACGACTATTATGCGGATAAACTATCATATAAACAAGTAAAGGATTTAAAAATTACAAAAGGCGATTTGTGCTCATTTTTCATCAACCCACGCACAAATCAAAATCTTAGCCTTGATGCGAAGAGGTTTCCTATTCATTGGTGCCACCACCAAGAGATTAGGAACCGTTTTTATGATAGTTGGTACATGGTCTTTGATGACCAACCGTGCAACAATTGGGAAGTCCCCCAATATTTTCTTAGGAAACTATACAATGAGTTCATATTGAACAAAATCCCAAATTATTTTGATATGAGGGACTTCTAGTAGAGAGTTGGGGGGTTGGCTTAGGATAGGCCCGGTGCACAGCTGGATCCTATGTGGTAAGGGAGACAAGCTCTAGCTAAGCTGCCTTGTGAGCACGTTGTTATGCCTATTGTCACAAAGGAGAGTGCCGACATAGAGACATTGCAGGTGATCAACACTTTGACCTAGAGTGTCATCCATCATACTAGCCCTATTCTACAATGCCATCTAGGGGAGTCTTTAAGTGGTGGCCTTTGAACCCATGTGTGTCAATATTGCGGGGTGACTTTTTCATATGACCCCACTGGCACTCAGGAGGCTGCTATGCAGGATTTGTATGCAACTACAGAGATGGAGAGGGTGGCTGACATTTTGCATGATGCATATGGAATTGATACTCAGGTAAAAGTTAACATGTTCATTGAATTTAATTTATTAAATTTTCATTTTGAAATGCAAGGTTAACTAATTTAGTTTTATGATTTTCATAAAATTGCAAGGTCACAGTGTTGAGACTAGATACGCCGGCCCTCCACCTACTTCTTTTGTAGTACACCTATCAGTGGGGTATGTAACTAGTAAACAATTATAAATTTATTACATGTTAATAGCATTGTTTTACAAATGGTATTTTAATATGTGATTTTGGATGTTGAACAAGGTAATATTGGAGGTTTCGAGAGAACACTTCCCAGTGCTAGTGGATTTACTCAAACCTACATGCAGGTAATAGAATAAAGAGTTTAACTAATGAATTGTACTTAATAGATTTGTGTATTTTATATTCATATCGTTGGTTACGTTTCATTGCACATCATTCAAAATCAAAGCATTACTTCACATTCCATAACTAATAACTAGATGTTGATAGATGGAAAAATTTCAACTACAATATAGTTGTTTAGAAAGTCAACATAAGCAGTGATGCAATTACTTCACATGGAGGCATGTGCTTGTAAAGGTGCACCTGCACGAAAAAACTATGGATGCTTGGAAAAAATCTATGAAACCATAATAGTAAGCAATAGCATAGACAAGGTAGTTAGTAGTTTGAAAAAATTCCTCAAAGAAATGCAGTCTCATGGTGATGGAATTCCATTCCATCACCATGAGACCACATTTCTTCGAGGCATTTCTTCAAACTTCTCACCACCTTTTCTATGATACCACATTTTTCATACATGTGCACCAAAGAATTTTATCAAACTACTCACTTCCTTGTTGCTATGGCTAAATGCCTAAAATAGGTGCTTTCCAACAAACTATGGATGCTTGGAAAAATATCTATCAAAGCATAATAGTAAGCAATAATACCATAGAGAAGGCAATGAACTTTTTGAAAAAATGCCTAAAAGAAATGCGGTCTTATGGATATGGAGTGCCATGATGTGCATTTGTTTGTAATGGCATTCCATCACCACGAGACCCCATTTCTTTTGAGGCATTTTTTCAAACAGTTCACTACCTTCTCTATGCAACCATAGTTATCGTACATGTCTACGAAAGCATTTAATCAAACTGTTCAGTAGCTTGCTACTATGGGTAAAAACCTAAAAACATGTCCTTTCGAACAAGATATGGATAGGGAAAATAGTAAGCATGATAATCAGACATATATAGTTTAATAAGTACTCAAAATTTTGTTCATTAGATCTCATACATTATAAGTCATGACATGGATTGCTATTGTAACTTTTTTGTGATTGAATAATTTGTTGTTTTATGTTCAGATGTTGGAGGTGGAAACACCTCTAAATTTTACAAGGGCAATGGATATCGATGTTTCATCCGCTATACAATCCTCGATGGCTCTGACAGGGGAGGTATGAGGCAAATTACTAAATTTCAATTTACATTTGTTGTTATAGATGTTAGTGTAGACATCCAAATTTGACCACTTCCATATGGTCAAACTCGTCTCCTTATTCATACCTTTATTTTCCTATTTCATTCTCTTCGTCAGTATTAATTAAATCACACATTTAATTAATATTTCATCATCCATATAAGGTTCCTAAAGTATTTAATTCAATAATTAAATACTTTTACCTTTTTACTTATTTCCTCTCTAAATTAAATAAATACATCAATTTATTTAGTTTAGTCATGTGACCTCTTTGAATTTAAGTCAATTTTTAAAATTCCTTTTTTTCTCTCTCATTGTCACATCCTCCATAACCCTCTTCTAATCCGGATTAGTTTAATTAATTTTGGATTAGGATGTGCACAAATTAATTAGAACTTAATGTCACATCCTCACATCTTCCAATTTCTCCTTAATCTTTCATTAATCCTCTTAATCATGTGTTTGCACAACCTTAATCAAAGTCATTAGACACATTTAACATATCTTTTTAGTCAACCTTTTCATTTGTCTTTCTTAGCATTGTCCCTCTTTCCCATGTGAGTTTAAAATTCACATTTATTCCTCCTAGAATCTCCTTTTCCCATGCATCTTCTAGAATCTTCTGACTTGTCACATCGAGCCACATGTGGACAACTGCTTCCTTTTTTGGAACCTTGTCTTGTCCATGAGATTCTTCCAAGCATGTGAATTTTTAATTCACATTTATTTTTCCAACTACTTTCCCTTTTCCATGGAGATTTTTGAAGAATCCTAAAATTCCTCAAAAGTCACTTTCATTCCCACTTGGAGACAAGAAGTTCGTTTTTTAGGAAATCTTCTCATCCCCCAAGGTACTTGCAAGGTACTTGTCCTTCCTTCACATTATGTACCCTCATTCCACCTCACTTACACATCATCACATCCTTAGCCACTTCACATTTCACATGTCAAGATGTGAGGGCTTGTGAGTCTTCAACTCACCATAGCCCTTCATCTTGGCCTTGTTGGATGAATCTCAACCATTGAATTTTTTAAAAAATTCAAATTCCTCTATAAATACCCCCTCTTTTCTCTCATTTAGGGGGTTCATGATTTTGCTACCAAACTCTTGCCAATTTGACATTTGAGCCATACTT
Organism: Sequoia sempervirens; assembly: GCA_007258455.2. Lineage (NCBI taxonomy): Eukaryota > Viridiplantae > Streptophyta > Pinopsida > Cupressales > Cupressaceae > Sequoia > Sequoia sempervirens. The sequence continues at coordinate 40,677,138 of VDFB02000020.1, forward strand.
AGCCAATTTTAACACTTTCACTTCACCATAGCACTTGCATCCCATACTCATCTACTTTCAACCATATTTGCATCCCATTTCACATATTTTGCCATCAAGAGGAGCATACACAACACCAAAGATCAAAGGGCCAACCAAAGGAGCAACTTAGCAAGGTATAATAATTTCATCTATGTTTGTTAAGTTAATGTTTTTTTCCCAATCCTGAGGTGTTAGGTGTTTGTTTTTGTTTTTATTTTGCATATTTCTTGTTTTTGCACACTTTAGGATGAATATTTTCACCTGATCAAATTTCTAGCACACCCAGTGGGAACCACAGACGGGTCTCTTGCTTTTACGTTCTCTATTTTTTTTATTGTTTTCAGGTGCAAGTTGCAGAGGGGCGGACCTGCCCTAGTAGAGAGGTGTACCTACACTTCTAGGGGTGGACTTGACCTTGACCAAGGGTGGACCTGCCCTCCACAGAGTCTAGAAACAAAATATTTTTTAGTTTTTTTTTCACAGAGGGGTGAACCCGCCCATCAGGGGTGAACTTGACCTAGTCTAGGGGTGAACCTAACCTTTTTTAGGGGGGGCCTTCCCTCCAGGGGCGAACCTGACCAAAACCAAGGGAAAACCCACCCAAAACAACTATTTTCCAAAAGGTGAAAATTGAAGATTAAGTACTGTTTTCAACTATTTTGAGTATTTCTAACCCCCTAACATTTGTTATTGCTGTTTGTGCAAGGATTTGACTAGCATTTGGTGGAAAGCAAAAAAAAAGTACCAACAAGTTTTTTGTAGGGCTATCTGTTTCAAAACAGTTATTAGTTGTTTGTTATCATTTTTTATTAATTTAGGCACATATATTAACTAGGGGGTGTCAATATACTTTGTGTGTCATGCTTGTGGTAGGCTATTGATGTATCCAATCCCCTTGCGCCATTTGGCAATCCCGGGTGACAAAAAATCGTAGCTTACCAAGTCCTTTTGAGTCTCCCATTTTTCTTTTTCTTAAGGGACCTACTTGGGGATTTCATCACCCCAAGGGATGATCCCAACCATGCATATTGGTGGGTATACAAAGGGGGAAGAGCCAAAGTTGTACCCCAATCCAGCCATGTCATTATTGGTGAAGTGTCGGGATGATGTGAAGAGTTGGTCTAAGCCTTTAGTACCTCGTTAAGGTTCCCGACTCACACTTGTGATGGGCTGGTGTTCATGGTTTGGGCCTCACGTACCGGGTGTATATCGAGGACTCCCTAGCAACCATGTTTATCCTAGAATAGAGGACTTTGTTGGCCATACCAATTCTACAAATCTTAGGATCGTGTTGCTTGAACTTTTTTCTTTGTGTAAAACTAATAATTTTCTATTCAGTTGAGTCAACCTTTCCCTTTGCTATTTTTTGTTGTGTTTTGGGTCCTTTGCCATAGTATTTTTTGTGAAAACCTAGTTCAAACTTGTCCAGGGGCAGACTTGCCCAGCAGGGGTGGACCTGCCCTTTGTATCAATCCATTTTCAGCCTATTTTAGTTAGATTTTGTCGAAATTTTAGTCAAACAGGCAGACCTGCCCTTGAGGGGCAGACTTGACCTCTTTCAGGGGTGGACCTGACCTTTTTTAGGGGTAGACCTGTACCTTAAACAATCAGTCTTATCACTCGTTCATCACTCTAGACACCCATTTCATCATTCTGAGTGCCTGTTTCATTGTTCCAATCACTTGTCTCCCTATTTCGAACATTTGTGCACCCATTCTGAGTATCCATTCCTCACCCTAAACATTCATCCCCTCAATCTGAGCATCCATTTCCTTGTTTCGTGCACTTGTTTACCTATTTCAAACAACTATTTTTGTCTATTTTCACTACCAGGGGTGTACCTGCCCTTAGTAGAGGTGTACCTGCCCTTCTAGGGGTGGACCTGACCTATTCTAGGGGCAGACCCACCCTTCAAACAAATTTTTTCATCCTCTGTTTGGTCATGTCAAGTGTCGTTCCTTCGTTTTGACTAACCATTTTTTTGTTCTGAGTGACCGTTCACCCATTCTGAGCATTCGTCTCCCCATTCTAAAGGTCAATCCCCCTGATTGAACATCCATCCATTTCAAACCTCTGTTCATTCAACCATCCTTCCACTCCAGGTTGTCGTTCACCTGTTATGATAACCATTCTCCATGTTCTGAGTGTTGTTCATCTGTTCTGAGTTGCCATTCACCCTATTCTAGAAATCATCCTCCCATTCCGTTAAAATTCGTTTGAAGTAGTTACCCAAGTTGACTTAGGTGTCTAAGTTTGATCGTCATCCTTCGAAACTAGCTTAGGATTGTCATCTATCCTAAGTCAGTCATCCTCATCGGCCCTATCAATCCACTTCCATCTCAAGTTGGATTCGGTGTCGCCATCATCCATCCATCCTTTAATCGATCAATCAGCACCTTGCATTACCTAGGGTAATTCCTGAACTTGGTTTTGAACCCCTCTTATCATCCTAATTTACCCTATCAATCGTTTATCAATCCAATTGAACCCTATCTCATCAATCATCTTATCAATCAATCCAATCCAATCTAATTTAGCCAATCATTTTATCAATCAGTCTAATCTAATTTCATCGATCGTTTATCAAGCAATCCACTCTGGTCGAATCAAATCAAATCCATTATCCGTCATCCAATCCAATCCTATCAAGTCACATCCTTGTCGAATAATCCATCATCTAATTAAGTCAGTCCTCCAATCATCATCTTGATCATCCTTATGTCTTATTCCACTCCGTCATCTTGCATGCAAGTCTAGACCCGATCACAGGCAAAGGAGATGGCTGGGAAACAAAACCCTGGATCCCAACCTAACGCACAACAAGAAAATCCTCCCGTTAATGGGGGGTCATCACAATATAACACCGAAGATCAGAACAACTCACTGTATGGTGAAGACAGTATGGTCAACTAGCCCGAACTCACACTCGAGGAACATTTTAGTAACCCCACCAATGTGCAAATGATAGATTGCCTACTCGAACAATGTGGGGAAGTAATCTTGGCCCACCTAATTGAAAAAGGTGTCAAACCTCCATCAAGTGTTGACCTATCCAAATATGGCAATTCCACACCTAAGATACCCCAAGGTTCACAAAACGCACCATGTGATTCATACATCCCCAACGTTCCTCCAATGGAGGGTTGGCATCAACCTGAATTTGGCAATGCCATCCTTTACCACGTCAAAAATCCCCTGAGCACCCCAATATCAGTCATGGGGGCTTCCCAAGTATCTGATCCCATTAACCCTTTCACCTACGACATGCCACAAAATATTCCCCAGCATCTGCCATTAATGATGATTACACCACCCCTTTCGAATCAACCTCCAGTAAACATTGGGGGCAACCCTTTCACCACCTTGCCTCCACCTCCTAGAGCCAAAAATATACCACCACCTCCATTCACATCCCAACAACCCCCACAATCTAACACACCACCTCAATTACCTTCGCAAGGTACATCCCAACCAAATGTTCTCATTGGCACCCAACAACCTCCTTTCCAGAATGCCTCTACATCATCTCAGCCACCTAATCAACAACAACCCCCACATAATACTTTTATTTCATCACAACAACCACCTCACCAATCGCAAGGAAATCCATCTCGACCTCTCATCTAGACCATATCCCCATTGTTGGCATCTATTTTATGTCTACAAGTTCAATGACAACACTATATCCTATCTCGACCCATGCAACCGCCGATATCACAGCAGAAACCTCCCCAACACTATTTCTATCATAACCAACTATAGTTCTAGCAACAACCACCCTATGTGACCTCCCAACAGTCACAACAATACCCTCAAGACCAACAAACCAATCTGCAACACTCCATTCATGCTCTTCAGCATTATGCTGCACATCCTTATTAGATAAACTTGTACTATACCTCACAACAACCCCCATACCAACAAACACCCTCAGCATACCAGCAAGGGACATCATCATCTCACTATAAAAATCCGTATATTTGTTGGAAATTGTGCCTCAACTTGTTGTCTTATATCTATGTTCAAGTCTTCATTGTCAGTCGATCGTTGGAGTTCCTAAGTTTGTAACCAAAGTCATGGAGTTTGGAAGTTCTGTAACCTCCTGACTGACCAATTTCCTTTGTTGTCACGACATCGGTGATTTCTCTAACTTGTAACCTAATTCGCGGAGTTTGGAAGTTTCATAATTTCTCGACTGGGTGACAATGGTATCAGCTTGTTGCGGGATTTGGTAAACTCGTAACCAGTAGTGGGAGTTATGAAGTTTGTGTTTTCCCTAACTAAGTGATAGTGGTATCAGCTTGTCACAGGAATTGGTCACTTCGTAACTTGTATGCATGGGGGTTATGAAGTTTGATTTTTCTTCGACTGGACGATAGTGGTCGCAGGGATTGGTAAATTTGTAACTTGTATGCGGTGGTTATGAAGTTAACAATTTGAGCAGCGCACCAATGGGTGTTCACTTTGGTGGGGCCATGTCGATGGTTGGTTTGACTGCAGGTGTACTAGTGAGTTGGTAGTCAAAAGGATTAACTCGTGTATACCTAAAGTCTTTGGGATTTTGTTTATAAAGTAATGACTATTAATATTCTACACCAATGTGGGATAATGTTGATGGTTGAGATTCTTGGTGGTTGAGCGAACTGAATCAATTTGGACAGTAGATTCCTAGAAATTGAAGGGTCGAAGTGAATATAGTAAGTAGACTGATTGGGATTGTGTTTAGAGCAAGAAGAAAAAAATTTGGCGTCGATTGAGTGGACTGTATGTTGAAATAACATTGTAACAGTGCTCCGATTAACTGTGGTTGGTTGATTGTAATGTTGTTGTTTAATATCAGAGAACTAATACCTGTGAAGGAGGGATCTATAACTTTATTATAAATTTTTTTTATTGTGAATAAAGTGACTTCTCTTTGGTGGTGAGTTTTTCTCCCGAAAGGGTTTTCCCACATAAATCAGGTGTCTATTCTCTATCGATATTATTGTCTATTCTTTTATGTGTGAATCTTAAAGCTTTGTAATCTTGAAATTAAAAGTACTCCTACATTATTTCCCTATGAATTGACATTAGGAAATTGATTTCCGCACTAGATTCTTTCCTTACAAGTGGTATCAGAGCCTGGCCAGTTGTGTTATCCTTGTGGGTTGGTTGGATTTTTTGTGTCATTCTGTTCAGTGAGAGTCTTGTAGAAGTTTGGTAATTGTCAAATTATAGATTGAGATGGCACTAGCAAGTACATCTGGAAAGATTGAAATTGAGAAATTCAAGGGCAGAAATTTTGAGTTGTGGAAACTCAAAATGGAAGATCTGTTGGTTGATCGTGATCTCTGGATGGTTGTGTCTAGAACAAAACCTTATGGCATGAAGCAAGAAGATTGGGATCTTGTAGATCGAAAATCAAAGGGGTTGATAAGGCTCTGTTTGGCAGAATTTTTTCTTCTTAATGTGCATGAACAGAAGACTGCAACCTCCTTGTGGAAAAGACTTGGATATATTTATCAAGGCAAGTCCTTGGTAAACAAGTTGTTCTTGAGGAAGAAGTTGTATTCTTTGAAAATGTAGGAAGGACCATTTGTTGCTGATCACTTGAATACCTTTAACATGTTGATTGCTCAGTTACCATTTGTGGGTGTGAAGACTGAAGAAGAAGATCATTGTATGTTGTTGTTATGTTCTTTTCCTGATTCTTGGGATCACTTGGTGATGGCCATTAGGAGTACAACGTCCTCTTTCAAGATGGAAGATGTTGTTGCTTCTTTGTTATTAGAAGAAATGAGAAGAAAATCTTCTGAGATGGAGAAGGAGGATCTTGTTGTTTAAGGCTGATCGAAAGAAAAAGGCAAGAAGGACATGAAATCCAAATCGAAATCAGAAGGGAGATCAAAGTCTCCAGAAAAAAATTCCAAGGTGAAGTGTTAGAACTGTGGGCAGCCTGGTCATGTCTAAAAGGATTGCAAAGAGGAGAAAAAGAAGAAGAAAAACTCTTCTGACAATGATTCTTCTTAGAGCAAAGCAGATGCCTTCATTATAGCCTTGGCAACTCAGGCATTAGATGATGTTTGGCTGATTTATTCTGGAGCATCTTTCCACATGAAATTTCATAGAGACTGGTTCACAAAGTATGAAAAATGCGATGGTGGAAAGGTGTACTTGGCAAGAGATTCATCCCTAGATATAATTGGCCATGGAAGATTTAGAATTTAGTTCCCTGATGGAAGGGTGAAGGGAATCAATGATGTTATGCATATACCAGGTCTAGCTTGAAATTTACTTTTTGTTAGTAGGCTGAATGATGCTAATGTACAGGTCTCTTTCTCTAATGGTGTTTGTAAGATGACAAGAGGCTCTAAGTTGTTGGAAAAGGGTGCTCAAATTGGTACTTTGTATAAGTTGGATGCAAATGCAGTTCAATGCAACAGTGCTTCTAAAAAACCATGTAAATCTATAGGGAAAGAGGTGATTGTTTCAATAGGAGCTAATTCTTTGGAGATGAAACTTCTAGCTAAGAAAACAATGCTGCAGCATCACAGGCTAGGCCACATTAGAGAAAGATGTTTAAAAACCTTGAAAAATAAAAACCTAGTTGAAGGGTTTGATGACTATAAACTTGAATTTGAATTTTGTGAGCATTGTATATATGGTAAACAACATTGTGTTTCATTTTATTCCAATCCTCATAAATCTTTTGGTATACTTGATTGCATTCATTCTAATGTGTTTGGTCCAGTAAATGTTCCTTCGTTATCGAATTCTAAATATTATGTTTATTTTATTGATGACTATTCGAGAAGGGAATTTGTGTATTTTTTAAAGAGTAAATCAAAAGTGTTCAATCATTTTAAGGAATTTAAAAACCTTGTGGAAAATTAGACGAGAAGGAAAATAAAATGTTTAAGGACTGACAATGGCAGTGATTTTTGTTCTGATGAGTTCAAAAGGTATTGTAAAGATCATGGAATTAAAAGACATAAGACTACACCCTATACTCTGCAACAAAATGGAGTTGTTGAAAGGTTTAATAGGACAGTGATGGAAAGAGCACAAAGTATGTTGAGCAGTGTTGGCTTGGAGGAGAAGTTCTGGGCTGAGGCAGTTGCAATAGCATGTTATTTATTAAATTGTTCTCCTAATTATGCTCTTGTTGAGAAGACACCTTTGGAAGCATGGTCTGGTAAGAAGCCCTCTCTTAGACACATTAGAGTTTTTGGCTGTGAGGTATATGCATATATGCCGAATGAAAAAATATCTAATTTGGTGAACAAAGTTGTTAAATGTATATTTATTGGCTATATTGTTGGCATAAAAGGATACAAGCTTTGGAACCCTGTGACTGAGAAGGTTTTGTACAACAGAAATGTTATTTTTCGTAAGCTAAAGCTTTCTACTTTGGATCTGCAGTCAAAGATAAAATCAAAAATAAAAAGGATGTAGTTGAAATTCCTCCAACACAGATAAAGAGGAATTAAAAATTCAAAACGTACCTGAATCTAAGGAGAGCTTGAGTATTTCTAAGAGTTCTGAAGAAGAACAACCTCAGCCTCAGCCCTTGAGGAGGTCAACACATGAAAGAAAGCAACTTGATAGGTATGGGTTTTCTATGTTAGATTCTACTTGTTCCTATGCTTTGATTACTAGCACTGATGAGCCTAGGACTATTAAAGAGGCAATTAATATGCCTAATGCAAATTCTTGGTTGGAAGCCATGAATGAAGAAATGGCATCATTAGAAAAGAATGACACTTGGAGTTTGGTGCCCTTGCCTGAAGACAGAAAAGCTATTGGCTATAAATGGGTATTTAAAAAGAAAATAGGTCTAGATGGCAGTGTTGAAAAGTATAAGGCGAGGTTAGTTGCAAAAGTTTATTCCCAGGTAGAGGGAATTGATTATGGAGAAATCTTTTCTCTTGTAGCTAAGCTGACGTCTATCACATTTCTTCTATCACTTGCAATAGCACATGACTTAGAGATTGAACAGATGGATGTGAAGACAACATTTCTTCATGGTGATCTTGAAGAAGAAATTTATATATCCCAGCCTGAGCACTATGTGGAAAAAGGTAAACAATATCCGGTATGCAAGTTGAAAAAATCTCTGTATGGATTAAAACAATCTCCTAGAATGTGGTACCAAAAGTTTGACACATTTTTTTTGTCTTTGGGATTTGTAAGATCAAAATCTAATCATTGTGTGTATTTCAAATTTGAAAATGATCGTGTCTTAGTTATTTCCCTATATTTGGATGATATGTTGTTCATTGGGAATAATAAGCTTATGATTTTTGATCTAAAATCTCAGTTGTCTGCAAAGTTCGAAATGAAAGATCTTGGTGCAACTAGGTATATTCTTGGGATGGAAATAACTAGGGACAAAAAGAGCATAAAACTTTGGCTCAGCCAGAGTAAGCATATTAACACTATTTTGGAGAGATTTAGTATGATTGATTGCAAGCATCTAGTTGTTCCAGTTTTGCAGGGAACGAAACTATCTATTGAAGATTGTCCAAAATCTCCTACTAAAATGGAGGACATGACTAGAGTTCCTTATGCAAGTGCAGTTGGTAGCTTAATGTATGCAATGGTCTGTACAAGGCCAAAAATTTCTCAAGCAATGGGAGTTCTTAGTTGGTTTATGTTGAATCTAGGAAGGCCACATTGGGATGCTGTGAAAAGAGTTTTTAGATATTTAAAAGGTACATCACAGTACACTTTGTGTTATCATGGTAACTCAATTGGATCACAACATTCTCTCAGCATTAGAGGTTATGTGGATTTTGATTGAGCAGGGAACTTTGACAGCTGTAGATCCACCAGTGGATATATTTTCATGTTGAATGGTGGTGCAATTAGTTGGATGAGTAAGCGACAGGCTGTAGTCACTCTATCCACTATTGAAGTTGAATACATGGCATCAACACATGCCTACAAAGAAGTTGTATGGCTTAAAAATTTATGTTCTAATGTTGGGATCAGTACAAGGAAAATTTTAATTTGCTGTGACAGTCAGAGTGCTGTTTTTTTGGAAAAAATTCCAACTTTCCAAGCCAGGATGAAACATATTGATGTGAAGTATCATTTTGTATGAGATATGGTGGAGGATGGAAATGTTTGTTTAGAAAAGGTGGATACTCTAAAAAATGTTTTAGATGCGTTGACAAAGCCCGTGAGCATGGACAAGTACAGGTGGTGTGTTAGTTCGATGGGCCTTGGAGCCCATGACCTTCATTAACTTAAAGTTTGGAAGAAGCCAGTATGTCTTCATCAAGTGGGAGATTGTTGGAAATTGTACCTCAACTTGTTGGCTTGTATCTCTGTTCAAGTCTTCATTGTTGGTCGATCGCTGGAGTTCCTAAGTTCGTAACCTAAATCATGGAGTTTGGAAGTTTTGTAACCTCTCGACTAACCGATCTCCTTTGTTGTCATGATATCATTGATTTCTATAACTTGTAACCTAAGTCACAAAGTTTGGAAGTTTTGTAACTTCCCGATTGGGCGACAATGGTATTGACTTGTCATGGGATTTGGTAAACTCAAAACCAATAGTGGGAGTTATGAAGTTTGTGTTTTCCCCAACTAAGTGACAGTGGTATCAGCTTGTCGCAAGAGTTGGTCACTTCGTAACTTGTATGCAATGGTTATGAAGTTTGAGTTTTCTCCGATTGGACGACAGTGGTCGCCGGGATTGGTAAATTCATAACTTGTATGCGGTGGTTATGAAGTTAACAATTTGAGTGATGCACCGATGGGTGTTCACTTTGGTGGGGCCATGTCAATGGTTGGTTTGACCATGGGTGTATGAGTGAGTTAGTAATCAATAGGACTAACTTTTGGATATCTAAAGTCTTTGGGCTTTTGTTTAAAAACTAATGACTGTTAATATTTCACGCCAATGTGGGATAATGTTGATGGTTGAGCCTCTTGGCGGTTGAATGAACCGAATTAGTTTAGACAGTAGATTCCTAGAAATCAAAGGGTCAAAGCGAATATAGTAAGCAAACTGATTGGGATTGTGTGTAGAGCAAGAAGAAAAAAATTTGGCATTGGTTGAGTGGACTATATGTTGAAATAAAATTGTAACAGTGTTGCAATTGACTGTGGTTGGCTAATTGTAATGTTGTTGTGTAATATCAGAGAACTAATACCTGTGAAGGAGGGATCTATAACTTTATTGTAATTTTTTTTACTAGGAATAAAATGACTTCTCTTTGGTGGTAGGTTTTCTCCCGAAAGGGTTTTCCCACGTAAATTAGGTGTTTATTCTTTGTCGATATTATTGTCTATTCTTTTATGTGTGAATCTTAATGCTCTATAATCTTGAAATTAAAAGTACTCCTACATTATTTCCCTATGAATTGACATTAGGAGAGCGATTTCCACACTAGATTTTTTCCTTAAAATATCAACCTTCAAACAATATCTCAACAGGATCCTTCCTCATCCTACCACCCATATCCATCCAACCCATTCGCCTCGACTCCTACACCACCGGTTAATGTGCATCTGTCAGAAATCAAATCTGCTTTGAAAGATCTCCAAGCTAGGACTGGTAAGCAAACTTTCAAATTTGAAGATATATGTCCATATCCATTTGACCCTTCCATCTCATTGATTCCCTTCCTGAAACATTTTGAGACACCAAAATTTGACAGATACAAGGGAAACAAGGATCCTAAACCCTGCCTATAGGAGTTTTACTCCCAGTGTCAATAGGTTATGCCTAACAACAACTACCTCTTGTGTCTCTTCCCGTGGAGCCTGACAGGGAATTCCCTAGAGTGGTTCATGGGTATAGAGCGGGGGTCCATCAAACCCTTCGTGGATCTTTCAGAGAAATTTGTTTCCTACTTCTCCTTCAATCTAGAGAAGGATGTTGATACCTTGGATCTCCTCAAGGAGAAGCAACGTGAAGGTGAAACCTTTGCCAACTACCTCCAAAGGTGGCATGCATTGGCAAACTGAATGAAGACCCCTCTCAAAGAGAAAGACATGGTCACTCTCTTTGTGGAGAATTCACATCCCAACATGTCCCATAACTTTAGGCTACATTGTGTCACCACCTTCGCCGAGATGGTGGAGAAAGGACCCATCCTTGAACAAGCCCTTATCGCTAAAGGGTGTGTCAAGATACACAATCATTGCAAAGAACGGTCATCCAGAGATAAGTCACACTACTGGAACAAGAATAATAATGTTGTGAATGATGGTGTCACCGACACTAAACATGTTCAAGTAGCTAGTACCTCTCAGAGGCAACAACTTGCCTCTAATCAACCATCTTCCCAAAACATCATATCAATACCACAAGGGGCACCTCGTCCCCCTCAATAGTCAAACCAGAACAATTAAGGCAACAACACACACTAGTTCACTCAATTAGGAGAACCCCTTAGTGTCGTGTTCAACAAGCTCTTGCAAGCCAATTATCCAATCACATATCCAGTAACCAAGCCACCTAATGAATCTAAGCCTAAACCAACTTGGTTTAAAGAAAATGAATATTGTGAGTTTCACAAGATTAAAAGGCGTGCCTTGAATAAATGTCAAAGTCTGAAAACATATATCCAAGATCTTATAGATCAAGGAGATATTCATGTGGATGCCAATCAAGCTTCATCATCCAATGCTCAATTACAGATTTACCAATACGCCTTCCCTAACCATAATCAAGGCGCAAACACATCCAATAACAATCCCCAAAACAACAATACAAATAACATAAGTTATAAGAATGTGCCCCTCAATTACGATGGCATTGTCCATTACATTGAGCAAGTAGAACCCCGCATATCCATGATACATGTCAAATCTAAAGATCCCCAATGTGTTGTTGCTACCCAAAGAACCCACATTATTGTCTCTATAGCCTCCACATCCACCTAGAAAAATCTTGTGAATTCTCAGTATAACATTCTTGATCACTTAGGAAAGACTCCTGCTCATATCTCAATTTTGGATCTACTTAAATCTTCTCTCGTGCATCAAGATATTCTAAACTGAGCTTTACAGGAAACCCAAGTGCCTAACGACATTGATCCTACGCAATTCTAAGCTTTAGTAGGACATTTGGCTCTATCCTACCAATTACACTTCAACCAAAATGACATGCCTAACATTGATGCCAACCATAATCATCCCCTACACATCGAAGTCCTGGTTTCCCATCATAAAATAAAAAGGGTCCTAGTAGATAATGGATCTGCTGTTAATCTATGCACTCTAAAGTTCATAAAGTATTTAGGGTACACTCAAGCGGACCTGAGTAATCAAATCATTACAATCAAGGCTTATGATAATGCGAAAATAGATTCTGAAGGAATTATCAGTCTTCCCATCTAGGTTGGACCCATGACTCAGTACACTACATGTCATGTCCTTGATCTGGACTTACCATACAACCTCCTCCTTGGCTTCCCATGGCTCCATGCCATGTAGGTCGTCCCCTCCACATATCATCAATGCCTAAAATTCCCAGTTAATGGACAGGAGGTCACCATTTCTGCTAGCCTACAACCATTTGAATATTGGCATGCCTTAGAAGCTTCATTTCCCCATTTGTATTATTGTCTTGGAGTCAAAATGGGGGAACCTCAGTCATCATCCTCCAATCCATCATCCGCCACATTAGCCACTCCATCTTCCACCACTGATTCCACCATCACTAAAGTCCAAATCATCGACAAGGGTTGTGGTGAATATGAAATGCATATAGCTCTGAATGTGGCAACCATGCCACCATCACCACACACATACGGTCAACCTTCACAGTTTGTACCAAAGGAACAAGACAAGACCATTACCTTCAGTTCCAAAAACATCCCCACTACCACTTTCTGGTCCCCTGGTTTAAAGACAGATGCACTAGAAGATGATATCAGTCAGTGGATATATCGTGAAGAGCCCCAAACAGATCCTCCCCTTAAGGAATTATTTCAAGAAGCATACCCTTGGTTTGCTAAGTTCACAAAGAAGCATAACTATCAAGGTGGGGGTCTAGGTAAAGAAGAACAAGGGCAATTGCAACCTATTGATGTAATGAAGTTCCCACGGAATTTAGGCCTAGGACATGACAAAAAGTAGAAAGGCCCTACCACATTATCCAATACTTCCAAAAATGATAGTGTGGACAATGGTCCCTTAGAAGACATACCTGAGGAAGAGTCCATCATACATGCGTACGATGATGTGGATCACATGGACCTTTCATCCATTTTTGATTTCCTATCTATCTTTACCATTAGACTTTCCCTACGCCATCCAAAACTTATTGACTAGGACCAATGTGGTAGCATACCTGTCAATGTCTCCATGGACGCATATGTGAACCTTATGGGATTAGGGGAGGATGAACGCTCTAGTTGAAAAAGTAAAAACAAGAAAAATAAAAAAATGACTAGCTAGTGAAAACCTCCCCAAGGCACTTCTTGACCTAGAAAAAGTAAAAATAAAGCATGCATCCAACAGTGAAAACCTCAATGAGGCATTGGAGGATGGAGATGTTCATCTTCCCCTTGTGGGAACTCAATTATCTACATGATCATCCATCTTGATTGAAGAAACTCAAGAAGTCAATCTGGGTACTACAGAAGCCCCGAAGATCACCTATGTAGCCAAATCATTATTAGAAGAAGAAGATTTCATCATTGTCCAACTACTCAAAGATGAAATCATCAACTTTTCTTGGTTGTACTCAGACATGCCAGGTCTGGACCCCACTTTAGTAGTTCACCATTTGGATGTTCACCCAGATGCCAAACCTATCAAGCAGAAACTCAGGAAAATGCATCCACAAGTAGCACTATTAGTCAAGAAGGAATTGGATAAATTACTAGATGTTGGATTTATCAGACCCATCGACTACTCTGATTGGATCTCCAACATAGTACCTGTTGCTAAACCTAACAGAGACATTAGGATTTGCACAGACTTTCGAGATCTCAACAAAGCCTGTCTGAAAGATGACTTCCCATTGCCCAACATCAACATGTTAGTTGACCTCACTATAAGACATGAGATGTTATCCCTCATAGATGGCTGCTCTAGCTACAATCATATTCAAATTGCACCTGAGGACCAGCACAAGACCGCTTTTACAAACCTTGGGGTACCTTTTGCTATAATGTTATTCCCTTTGGTCTTAAGAATGTGGGGCAACATATCAATGAGCAATGACTGTTATTTTCCATGACCTCATCCACATTATCATGGAAGATTATGTTGATGACTTGTTGGAAAAATCTAGAACTAGAACAAAGCACCGTTCCATTCTAAAAAAGATCTTTGAGTGATTGGAATAGTACAAGTTAAGACTGAATTCAAAAAAGTGTGTTTGGCATCACGTCAGGAAAATTTTTGAGCTTCATAGTCTCCCAAAGGGGCATCGAGGTTGATCCCACTAAAGCAAAATCTATCATGGATATGGCCCCACCCCAAAACCTGAAACAGTTAAGAAGCCTTCAGGGAAAGCTACAATCTATCCATATATATAGCCCAACTTGTAGATAAGTGTCAGTCATTCACACACCTTCTGAAGAAAGACACCACCTTCAAATGGAGTCAACATTGTGAGTTGGGTTTTGATAAGATCAAAGAATACTTGGCCCACCCACCAATTCAGATGCCACCTATTCCAGGAAAATCCCTCCTGCTATACATCTCTGCCACTTCACTCGCACTGGGGGCATTGTTGGCACAACATGACAAGTCCTCAAAAGAATGAGCAATCTATTATATTATCTGAACACTAGTTGGTTATGAATTGAATTATTCACCAATGGAGAAAGCCTGCGTCGCAGTAGTCTTCAGTACACAAAAAAATAGACATTATATGCTCATCCATCCTTTCAAACTAATAGAAAAAATTGATCCACTGAAATATTTGTTGTCCAGAACCACCTTAGTTGGTCGAATGGCTAAGTGGGTCATGCCCTTGAGTGAATTTTATGTAGAATATGTGGATCAAAAATGAATAAAAGGACAAGTTATAGCCGAACAGTTGGTCGATGCACCCCTAGTAGATACTTACCCTTTGGTCACCAAATTTCCAGATGAAGAAGTCTTTGCAGTAGCAGAAGCACCCACCTGGATATTATACTTCGATGGATCCTACACTCATAATGGATCGGGGGCCAGAATTTTGTCTATTACCCCTCAAGGATATTACATTATGAAGTCAGTTAGATTGGCATTCTTGTGCACCAACAATATAGTTGAATATGAAGCCCTCCTCACAGGGCTCAAAATTGCAAAAAAGTGGCACGTAACTCACCTAAAAGTCTTCATCGATTCCTTGTTGGTCATTAAGCAGGTTAATGATGATTTTCTGACAAAGGATGAAAAGTTCCTACCCTACAAATGCATGGTGGGTGACTTTAAGAAGTATTTCAACTCCATACAATTTGATCAGATTCCCAAGGTACAGAACAAAGCAATTGATGCCATGGCTACTATTGGCTCCTTGATCAACATGCCCAAGGATCAAACAGAATGTGAGTTCCTCATCGAACAACTCTTAATCCCAACATATGACATCCCTAAGACCGAAATGGTGTGTGACATCATGGGTCCTATTTCCCCTTGGTACCAAGACATCTATGCTTACCTGCATGATAACATTCTACCCCTGGACCTTACATGAAATCAATGCAAATCCTTTATCCAACATTCATCCTAATACATCATCGTTGGTGATATGATTTATCATCGTGGGTATGATGGAACCCTCCTCAGGTGTCTGGACGAGATCGAAGCCCATACTGCACTAACGGAAGTACATAGTGGTGTTTTTGGGGCCCATTCAAATGGTATGGCCTTAGCTAAAAGGATCCTTCGAATTGGATATTATTGGCCCACATTGGAACATGACGCCTACGATTTTGTGAAGAAATGCCTCCCATGTCGGCAACATGCAGATTTGATTCACACTCTGGCACAAGACCTTCAGCCTCTTCTTGCACCATGGCCCTTCGCTCAATGGGGTTTTGACTTGATCGGCAAGATATACCCACCATCCTTTGATGGCCACACCTTCATTATTACCACCAGCGATTACTTCACCAAGTGGGTGGAAGCAATGCCACTCACACAAATCATTGGTACTTAGATTTCAAAATTTATCCTCTATCATATTCTATGCATATATGGTATCCCATCCACTATCTTCTCTGATAACGGAAAGCCTTTCAAAAACTAGGCCATGAAACACCTTTGTGACACCTTTCATATTCAACATCATTGGTCAACATCTTATTACCCCCAAGGTAATGGTCAGGAAAAATCTACCAACAAGACTCTAATTTGAATCCTCAAAAAGGTCGTCAATAACACTGGTCGAGATTGGCACCTTCATATTCATCCCGCCCTCTGGGCGTATCACACTTCCATCCATACCCCTACCGTCGCCACCCCATATTCCCCCATATACGGTGTCAAGGCCATCTTTCTGATCGAATTCGAGATCCCATCATTGAATATTTCTCTGAAGAACCTTATTAGTGAGGAAGACACCTATATTGCAAGGATTGCCTAGTTGGAATTACTTGATGAAAGATGGATCAAATCCTATGGCCATCTTCAGGCCTATCAAAACTGTCTCAAATGTAGCTACAACAAGAAGGTTCACCCTTGTCAATTCAATGTTGGTGACCTTGTCCTTAAAGAGAACCAACTCACCCAATAGGACCAAGATAAGAAAGGCAAGTTTTAAGCCAACTAGTTGGGTCCCTATATCATCACCGCAAAGTATGGATCTGGGGCATACAAACTCACCACCCTTGAAGGAGAGCCTCTGGAAGATCCTATTAACATCATGCATTTGAAAAGGTTTTAAGCCTAAGTCTACTTGGTGGCCCTATCTACACAAAAAGCACAAAATCCAAAAAATCCAAAAAAAGTAGAAAATTGTCAAAAAAGAAGAATCACAAAATCCAAAAATACAAAAAAAAAAAATTAGAAAATTTCCAAAATAGTAAAGAGAAATAAAATTTTCCTATGGTGAAAACCACCCTTGGTGGTGCTTTGGATAAGTACGGGTGGTGAAAACCTATTAATAAGCGTCATCCATAGCGGGCTTTATCATTATCTACCTTGCATCCTAGTTACTTTATCACTTCATCCATCTTATCCTAACACCCTCTCCCATCCCATCCTATGCCACTTGGTATATATTGATTGAGCATTGGATGATCCACATTGGTTGTCCATCATCCTGAGCTTTTTATCCCAATCTGACCTCGTGTCATTTTTCTGTTTGTCAGCCAGTTTGTGTCATCATCTAGGATGATCCATCGTGTCAATCTCCATCTAGGCCTCATCTTGTCACGTCAGTCTTTTCATCCTTCATCAAAATAAGTTTCCCCTACACTTTCACGTAGGAAATGTTAATCATTTGATCTACCCCTAGGGCACTTTGACCATCCTTTGATGGTCATCCATCATCTGTCTTCATCACCTCCTTTTTGCTTTTATCCATAGTCAGTTATCGTTTGTCTTTTTCGAACTACGTTGCCCCTGTGCTTTCACATAGGCAAGGTTGATCTTTTGATCTGCCCTTGATGCTTTTCCTTTGTTTTTTTGCTCTACTTTGTTTTTCGTCATCTCTTCGGTCTCCATTAGTCCTCTTTCTTCTTTTGTCCATGGTATTTTCTTGAACTACAAGGGCTCTGCGCTTTCACATAGGCATGACTAATCTTTGATCAGCCCCCGAGCCCCTAGGTCTTTAGGGTGTGTCAGTCTTGTATCGGTCTTTGTCTCGTCTCTTGTGTCATGTTGTCAAGAGTTCCCTTATCCAGCTGGTTCTTCACAAATAGGACCCTCTAGTGTCAAAAGATCTAGTTAATGACAAAAATCTTGCATCACCTGGGTCATCTTAGTTTAGTATTCGTCATCGGTCTCAACATGATGCATCCTTCCTAACATACCTCATCAACCCCATCCACCCTTGTGATCCTATGGCAAAGGACATTTGAATTTTATTATGATCTTTTAATGCTTTTTGCTTTTGTTTATTATTTGAGCTTCCTATTACAACTAGTCAAGGTCGCCATAATCTATCATATTATGGTGTGTTTTGATGAGTTAATGTAGGGGCAATCTTTTGGTGGTTTATTGTTGTCTGTTGGGTCGTTCCCATGTAGTACCCACCAAGGTCTCCAAGATCTTGTGTTACATTGGGGACATCACTTTGTACTTGTGGTCATCCCAATACCTGGCCCAACCAAGGCCTTTGTGACCTTGGGGTGTTGGGATAACATTGCTTGCGGTGTTTTTTTTATGCATTGGATGCTAACTTGCCTTGGTTTCATATACCCTAGTAGCCGGTGTCTTATGCTATAGCAAAAATCAATGCTCCAAAGATGGAAAATTGCATTCATGATTTCATTTCATTTCATTGCATGAATCCCTCATTCATTCTTGTTCCTAACTTAAGACTTGGGATTTCGGTTGTGCAAGCTTAGATTCTTTCCCTTTATTTTCATCTTAGGATACTAATGGTTCTTGACAGGTGCAATATCATACCCACACCACACCTATCACCTACCCACATTCCCATGCAAGTCCTCATTGACATTTATGTTTGCATTGCATTTCGTTGATAAGCAAGTTTTCCATTCATATTGCATGTTGCATCATAGGTCCATTATATTTTAGCCCATATGCATAATAGACTAATTAGCTTAAGAATCTTAGGTTCATTTTAATCCATACCTTTCCATATTAACATTTACACATTACATGCATCACCACCTTGAAAACAAGTTGTTAGGCCCACAATAATTACATATCATAAACATACTATCCTATATCATAAACATTAGACATCACTCATATGTCATATACACAACAATATTAACATAAATAAATCACCATGAACATCATACATAATCAAATCATCCACATAAGCATAAATCATTCTACACATGTGCATACATTGCATGATCCATCATAAGAGCATAAAAATATAATCATATGCATAACATAAACCATCCATCACATAAACATGACACATAGTGTCAATGAGGACTATGACATATCATAATCAAAATAACACAATGTCAATCTCATGTCTAAAACATAATCAAATACATATCCATCATATATATCATCAAATAAAGTACACGTCCAAGGATGTAAATCACATCTGCTCCCTCCTGATATGTACTAAGTCTCCATCCTACACTTGTAAAAAAAAAACATGTATCTTATCACCTGCTCTCTGCCCGCTCTACTATGAATTGCCCATGTCTAATCTCTAAGGAGAATCAAGCACCAGCCCTCGATGTGTGGGAGTTCCCTGATAATCATGGCTAGGAGTTCATCGATAACCACCATAGCGAGGAGTCAGCTGAAATTCGCTATACCCTCCAGTACATGTCCCTAATGACTGGGATGGTGTCGGCATCTAAGGTACCTACCTAACATAGCATGTTGTGCATTGTGCCAGATCTAGAACTATCTACTCATAAGCACACCTCCAGTAGTTCGCCTCCTACATATAATCATCTATTTTCCCAACCTGATATCTAGCAACATTCCGCTCATGCATGTATCTGTCTTGATCTACACTAATGGCTCTCTGCTCCTGCCCCCATGCCTCCTACGTTGACCTCAGCTGTTGTACCTACTTTGTGACCCTGTCCCTCTCTGCATGTGTCTCCTATAGTTGTGCCTACAATCCCTGTATGTTTGCTCCTGTCTCTCCACCCTCAACCTATACTACCTACACTTGAGCCACTCCTACATCCCTCTCTCCTTGTAGTATCTACACCTGTACCTCTGCAGCATCTCTCTCCCTCTGTGCGGCCTGTGCCCAAACCACTGTTGCATCCCTATCTCTCTGCAATGCCTGTAGTCTCAACTCTACTGAATCTCTCTCTCTCTCCAAAGAGCTGGTACCTGTGACTGCCTCATCTCTCTCTAAAGATACTATACCTATGCCTCTACCACCCCCCTCTCACTATGCAACACCTGAACTCGTGCCTGAGCTACATCCCTCTCTAACTCCATGGCCTATGCCTGTGCCTGCACTACGTCTCTCTTTGCCTGCATCATGCATACCTGACTCCTCATCTCATCCTCTCTCTTCTATATAAACTCCATATCTTTGACTATCTATTGTAAACAATACACTTTGTCTTAGAGCTCATCATACTCCTACTGCAGACCCGCTCTGTCTCTCCATAACTGCTCTACCTACCTCCACAAATCCTCCACATCTCCTGTTTCCTCTGTCCCAATATCTGCAAGCCTCTGCCTTGTCCCTGCTCCAGCATCTACCTATCCTCTAGCCTGTCGTACCACCTCCTCTACCACTAGGAAATCCCTCTCCCATCTCGCTGCCTCTCCATCCTCATGCTCCCTGGCAACCTCTATCTGCATCCTATCTATCTCTGCGTGTAGATCAATCACCTCATATTGTGACTCATCTCTCTCTCTTCGTAGACTCCTCTCCATCTCCATCACTATCATGGCTAGATTTGTGTAGTCCCTCTCACTCTTGACAAGTTGTGTATGTAGCTCACTCACCTCTCCCTCTAATCTACTCTGCTCTACCTCTGACCACCATAGCCACTACTCACTAAGCCGCAATCTATCCAAAACCTTGCTCGGTAAAACTGTTGGATCTTCTCCTATAGGTGGTGTCATGGATAGTGGAGGGATATCATGAACCTCCATGTCAATATCCATTGCCTTTGGCTCCTCCCGCTGATCCTATCCCTCTCCCCCTAACTCAACTACACCAATCACTGTTGAGGCTTTCCTCCTCCTCCTTGTCATCCTCTTCCACTCTCCAGTGGCCTCAGCCTCCTCTTGTCTCTGCCTCTGCCAACCTCCTATGGCTGCACTAGACTCTTGTCCCCTCTGCCTCTATGCCTCTTATCCCTTATCCTGCTATTCCGTAGCCCTGGCCTCCTCTCCTCCCCCCTCTGCTCCATCCCCTCCTCGGACTCTCCATCGCCATCTCCTCCTCCTGGCCACCCTCACTAGATCTCCGGCTGCCCCAACCATCCTCTGTCCTCCTCCCTATTGTCCTCCTCCCTGCTATCCTCCCCTATACTATCCTCGTAGATGTTGTCTCCCCCTCTTAGCTACCAGTCATCTCTCATTCTCTAATCCAAAACCTAATGCCTCCTCAATTAGCACCATTGGAGTAATCCGCTGAGGTGGATGTCGGTGAAACTACTAGACATATCAATATGTCATCCTTGCATCTATCTATCCACCTCTCCTACCTAGATATGACACTAACCACAGTGTTTCCCACTCCCCCCTCATAGTCTCAGGATCAATCTCATCCCCTCATGGTCATTCTCGAGTAATCCACAGGAACATCTCTTAACCCTATGGAATATCAAGCCTTACCCCAAACTACCTCGTCACCTAGTCTGGTCTATGTAACTCCATTATGCAACGATCCTTCCCGATAATATAGCATCAGGTGCAGAAATAATCCCTATGCCTAACCTCATCCTCCCCTCACTCCCTGAGTTGTCACAACATGTATGGTCACCACACTATCATCTCCACAGGTAGCGCATCAAAGAGCCTCCTCCATGCATCCATATCTCTGAATCCCTCATAGTGCAGTATCACTCTAGCGTTTGTCCCCCACACTGAGCCTACTAGTGCTCTACCATCCTCCACTCCTCTCACTACAACTGGCCTGACAATCCTGATATGCTCCCAGGCCCATACCTATAGTAGTGTAATGTGTGTCAAGCTCAGTACCTTTTGATAGCATATCACATGCATATCCCTATATAGTTGTGCTAACAGACAAGTCCCCCATGCAAACTACCCCTCTTGGCCTTCGACAATGTGTTGAATCACCTCCACAAACCTGAGATGCAAGAACCGACCGCTCCTATCTAGAATCAAGATCCCGCTGATCAATCCTACTAGATATAGGGACAATGTTGGCACCCTATAGGAGAGACATCTATCCACATCTAGCTATTGTTGTTGAATCAGTAGCTCATCTCTGTCAAACATAACCCGCACAAACTTGTCTAGTGCCTCCCCCTCTACCTGACACTTGCTAACCAGGAGCCCTGCTATGAGTAGCCTCATAATCTTCCATACATCCTCTAAGGTCATCATCATCTCCCTTGTCAGTAGATGAAATGTTGACGTAGTTGAATCCCAGCACTGTCAACATGGCCTTGTGGGCCTTGATGATCGAGTATGATAGCATATGTAATCATCTTTCCTGCACCAGTGCCTCATGATCCGCGCCATTCATGGCCGCTATGAAAATATTCAACACCTCGGACCATCGCTCACATGTCCATAGTCTTTCAAAGTACTACATCCATGTCACACCAACTGTGTCAGTCATTCCTTCCTTGTTTGTCTTTCTCCTTCCCCTTCTTTTTCCTTTTCACCAGTCCCGAGTCCCCATTCCTATCCTTTTTTTCCCATTTCTTCTCCTTCTTCCTCGCCTTTTCAGTCCTACCTAGCTTAGGGTGGACCTGGCTCAGCTGTGGGTGGTCCCTCCCCCGTCTGAGAGCAGATCCACCTAAGCATGGGAGGACCTGCCCTGGCACAGGCGGGCCCACACCGATGCCCCAAGCGAGCTCGCCCCGTGCATGGGTGGACCCACCCGCGCGGGGGTAGACTCGCCCCCGTACACGGGAAAACCCACCTGAGCATAGGAAGACTCACCCGGGCCCTGGGCGAGCCTGCCCTGTGCATGGGAAAATCCACCCCGACTGCAAGCGAGTGCACCCGCCATTCAAAGGGCAGGTATGCCCCTCTGTGCGGGGCCCGACCAAATCCCCCCCCCCCCGTTTTTCTTTTTTTCTTTCCCTTGGGCGAAATCACCCTCTTCTGGGGCATGTCCGCCCCCTCCCATTTGCCCATTTAACCTAATAGGAAATTCTACCCACCCCTTTGGCGACATCTAATTTTTTCCAACTACCCATTTTTCTAGCCTACCCCCTACCCAAACCCATATTTTCAAATTTTAATAAAAACTTCAAAAAATGCTAAAAATCATGAAGTTGGGTTTGGGGCTAACCTGGCGTAGAATGACATAATAGTTGTAGAATATTTGCTCCTTATTCACCTGATGGATAATATCGATGTCGTAGTCGTCCGACATCGTGCCCTCTAGTCCTCTCCCTCTCTTCTCCTCCCTTTCTTCCTCAACTGACAACTGTTCAAATGAGGAGAGGTAATTTATAAACTTATCTTATATAAATTTTCCCCCTTTTTTTACCTTTTTAAATAAAGGGTATTTATTACCCCTTATTTAAAAAATCCTTTCCTCCAACTAATTCATTCACCCTTTATCTTCCCAGGGCCGCCATTTGCAAATTGTGCATCTATTTTCCTCTATTCAAAAGCCAATCTTCTTGGCGTTTCTTGCTCTTTCCAATGACATATACCACTTGGTACTTTCGAGAAGTTTCCCGAGACCCCTTTTCCTCCCCCATTCGCCTTCTTGAGGGGACATAACCTACCATTCTTCCCCATTCCTCCATCATGGGCCTTCCCTTGTGAGACTGGGGCATCCCCTTCCATTTCCCTCCATTTGGGCAGCTCATGAAGCCTCTCCCATGTTGGGCATCTCTTTTTTGGTTAATTCCTCTATAGAGTCATCTGCATTTTATTTTTTTTGAAACCCTATTATCCTAATAGCATTTCAAAGAGGGACAAAAGGTAGACATCCAAATTTTACCACTTCTATATGGTCAAACTCGTCTCCTTATTCATCCCTTTATTCGTCTATTTCATTCTCTTTGTTGGTATTAATTAAATCACACATTTAATTAATATTTCATCATATGTATAAGGTTCCTAAAGTATTTAATTCAATAATTAAATACTTTTACCTTTTTACTTCTTTCCTCTCTAAATTAAATAAATACATCAATTTATTTAGTTTAGTCATGTGACCTCTTTGAATTTAAGTCAATTTTTAATTCCTCTTTTTCTCTCTCATTGTCACATCCTCCATAACCCTCTTCTAATCTGGATTAGTTTAATTAATTTTGGATTAGGATGTGCACACATTAATTAAAAATTAATGTCACATCCTCACATCTTCCAATTTCTCCTTAATCTTTCATTAATCCTCTTCATCATATGTTTGCACAACTTTAATCGAAGTCATTAGACACATTTAGCATACCTTTTTAGTCAACCTTTTCATTTTCCTTTCTTAGCATTGTCCCTCTTTCCCATGTGAATTTGAAATTCACATTTATTCCTCCTAGAATCTCTTTTTCCCATGCATCTTCTAGAATCTTCTGACTTGTCACATCAAGTCACATGTGGACAACTACTTCCCTTTTTGAAAACTTTTCTTGTCCATGAGATTCTTCCAAGCATGTGAATTTTTAATTTACATTTATTTTCCCAACTACTTTCCTTTTTTCCATGGAGATTTTTGAGGAATTCTAAAATTCCTCAAAAGTCACTTTCATTCCCACTTGGAGACAAGAAGTTCTTTTTTGATGAAATCTTCTCATCCCCCGAGGTACTTGCAAGGCACTTGTACTTCCTCCACATCATGTATCCTCCTTCCACCTCACTTACACATCATCACATCCTTAGCCACTTCACATTTCACATGTCAAAAGTTGAGGGCTTGTGAGTCCTCAACTCACCATAGCCCTTCATCTTGGCCTTGTTGGATAAATCTCAACCATTGAATTCTCTAGAGAATTCAAATTCCTATATAAATACCCCCTCTTTTCTCTCATTTAGGAGGTTCATGATTTTGCTACCAAACTCTTGCCAATTTGACATTTGAGCCATACTTAGCCAATTTTCACACTTTCCCTTCAGCATGGCACTTGCATCCCATATTGATCTACTTTCAATCATCTTTGCATCCCATTTCACATATTTTTCCATCAAGAGGAGCATACACAACATCAAAGATCAAAGGGCCAACCAAAGGAGCAAATTAGCAAGGTATAATCATTTCATCTACGTTTGTTAAGTTAATGTTTTTGCCCAATCTTCAGGTGTTAGGTGTTTTTTTTTTTTTTTTGCATATTTGTTGTTGCTACATGCTTTACGATGAATATTTCCACCTAATCACAGTTAGTTCTAGTGAAAAATCAAACCATTATTGATTTGTAGTTTAATTTCTATTTGGATGGTTTATACAGGGCTTGAGCATGCCTTAGCATTGGCGTGTGAATATTTCCCCTGTGAAGAGTGATCGTGAGATGGCCGTAAGTGATTATTTTGTTAAATATATCATTTTATATAATATAATCTCTATATATTAATGTCTTTACTTCTAATTGTAATAGTTAAAACTTCACCAAGAACTTAACAATACTAGGAGGAGCAGCAGGAGCACTCCTCAAGCACAGCAGAAATGAGTGATGGACTTATCGCCATCAGATCGATAAATAAGGGGAAAGAATTTATTTCCAGAGCATGGAGAGAAATGAATTTTGATACCAGATCCCTTTGTTGTATGCCTACATGGTAGTTTTGTACATATTTCGTATTGGATATATATGACATTGTATGCCTATATGGCATTCTCGTAAGCCTATATATATGGTTATTTTGTACCTATATTTTATATCTATATCGACATATATTGATGTATGTGTACATGGCTATTTGGTTAATACAAATATTTTTTATCTATGGTGTCCATATTTTCATTATAAATTCATGGTTCAATAGATATGAGTTACGTGTATTCAAGTGTATACTTTACAACTTATATATATACTTTGTGACTTACATCTGTTCCAATGTATACTTTGTGACTTACGCTTTTTCATGTGTATACCTTGTATTCGTGCATATAATTTGTATTAAGTTTTGTATACTATGTATTCATGTGTATACTTCAAGGCTTACGTGTTTGTGACTACTTGTGCTTCCCTTATTCACATGT
Source organism: Sequoia sempervirens (assembly GCA_007258455.2). NCBI lineage: Eukaryota > Viridiplantae > Streptophyta > Pinopsida > Cupressales > Cupressaceae > Sequoia > Sequoia sempervirens. Next base: position 40,703,029 of record VDFB02000020.1, read on the forward strand.
ACATGCTTGACTTATTCACGTGTATACTTATTAATTGGTTAGCCCTAACATTGATCATTGTTGTTCTTCATGGTTTGTCTTGAATAAATTAATTGATTGATGGTAAAAAACTTTATCTAAAATCAAAATATATGTTTTCAATTAGTATTCCATGAAATGATTGATAAAAAGATTCCAATATATTTAATCCTTTGATTGGAACAACTCAATTGAACTGAGAATTTATCACACATCTGTAGAGAAACAAAGGAACTCTACAAACTAAAACACATTACACAAGTTTGATCTCACTGACTTGATGTACTCTCCAACATCTCTCTTCTTTCATGCGAAGAGTTAGAACTACTCAGCCATGCTTTTGCATCATTCAAGAAGTTTTGCTCTTTTTGACAATGTCAAAAGCATGGTTGCATACAAATTAGGTAAAAGACTTTTCCTTTTGGATTAGCAATGCATGGAAGTTTTAAAAAGTATCCTTGATATTACAAAAATATATGTGTTTATACACTTCAATTGTGCAATCACCCTTTGGTTCTTTGAAAGAAAAATTTGTCTATGTCATTGTTACACTGCACAGGTAAACCAGATTTTGTATTGTGGAGCTATATTAAGCTACCACTCTCAAAACCAATGTAACAATGATAAAAAATAATGTTTGAGACTACAAGAAGACATCAAAATGGCTAGTGTACTAAACAAATTCTTATTATTTATGAAGAATGTTGATAACTCTACTCAATTGGCTTCTTTTTTCAAAATCATACAAATTGAACCCTAGCATCAATAGACTTTGTATATCAAGCTACTACAATTCAAGTTTCAATGATGAATATTTATCATGCATGTTTTCAATGACATTCAAGTTTATGGTGGTTTTGTTGTTTCTATGATGTTATGTGATATTCTAATCCTAATTCATGCTTCTAGGCTGCATATATATATTGTTTTTACATTTTTTTGTACCAATGAACCCAAAACGATCCAAACCCCCTTCCAAAAAAATTTGGCTGAACTAGTGAACTGAACCCCCAAACCAAAACACAAACCTCAAAACCTATTCCAACACTCTTCATTATGCCTGCACAAACTTAATTGACCACCAAATTATGTTTCCCCTTGACTTTACCCACTTTTACTCCCTCAAACCTCTCTTTTTCATTCAAAACCCCTATTTTCCCAACTAGGGCATCATACCATAAAATACTTTTGACCTCCCCTGTCCTTGCAAACCTTTTGAACATGTCAAAATCCACAACCTCACCCTATTTCCAACCTATTCTAACTTATTTTCAAGCAATTTCTTCTTTTCACCTCTTCTAGCCTTACTTTTAAGGGGCCTCAATTATGAATTTTCAACAAGGGAAACGTTAGTAATCTCTTCCAATGCCTTTACCAATAATATTTTCTTATTCCTACTCCCTATCCTACTTTCATCATGCCCATATCACTGAGACACAACCTGAACAATAGGTGGAATGGCCTATTTCAACATATTATACTTAAACCCTTAAGGGATCGATCTGGTTGAACATAGCTCAGAGTGATTCCATGTGTTTAGGTGTGAAAGAGGACCATTCCTAGTGTAAAAATACCTATTTAGACACGTTGAAATAGTCTGTTTGGTCACACGAGTTGTAGAATGAAAGATGCACCACTTTGCAACTTTACACTGCTTGCATTTGACACTTTTTCCATCAACTAAAAACTGGACACCACGGGAAAACCACTCCAATATAACAAAAACTGAAAGAGGTTATTGTAGAGGGGCTGAATACAATCCCATAGGATCATATGAGAATTTTCTAAGCACCACAGTATCCGAGTAACAACATGTTGAAGTTTGCAACCATTTTGCACTTTGGACCCTTAAGGGATCAATCTGGTTGAATGTAGCTCGAAGCAATTCCGCATGTTTAGGTGTGAAAGAGGACCATTCCTAGCATAATCATACCTATTCGGGCACGTTGGAACAATTTTTTTGGTCACACGAGTTGCAGAATGAAAGTTGCACCACTTTGCAACTTTCCACTACTTGCATTTGACACTTTTTCCATCAACTGAAAATTGGACACTATAGAAAAACTACTCTAAAATAACAAAAACTGAGATAGGTTATTGTAGAGGGGCCCAACACGATCCCATAGGATTAGACAATAAGTTTCTAAGCATCACGGTATTCGAGTAATAGCATGTTGAAGTTTGCAACCATTTTGCACTTTGGACCCTTAAGGGATAGATCTGGTTGAACGTAGCTTGGAGCAATTTTGCATATTTGGGTGCGAAAGAGGACCATGTACTTATGAATTCCTGAATAATACTATTTGCACATCTTCATGCAAAGCTCTTTCTTTTTCTGTTTTTCTCTTATGTGAAAGGTTTTTCTGGTTTGCATGTCTAATCTTGGTTTCTAACATGGTATCAGAGCCTTGATATGTAGCCTCTTCTCATATTTTTGAGAGATTCAGTGCAGAGTTCATTCAAGGTTCCTTGAGGGATCTGACATTGAACATTTTTTTGGTGCATCTTGGAGCAAAACAGGCACTGCCATCGCGTTCGCAGTGCCCCAAAACCCTAAGATTGCCTGTCATTTTTCTCAAATCTGAGCAATTGTAATGAGAGGCAAAAACATTTTAAGGGCACGAAGATCCGTACAAATCTAAGCCCTTTTTGTCTCATTTTTCGTGCCAAGAGAAAGGTATAGGGTTGTCAAATTTTTTTTATTCTGGTTTTATTTTCTTTCCAATTTTTTTTTTTTAAATATATATATCAAAAATATAAAAAAATTCAAAAGCTTTTTGAAAGTTTTCAAAAAAAAGAAAAAAATGTTTTTAGGCTTTTTAAAGCCTGCGGCTGCAGGGTACACTATACCTTGCCGCAACAGGTCCGTAGGCTTGCCAATAGTAGGGCGGCATGGGCCTCTATCACCGGCCTTCCAGCATACACCAACAACCAAATATCAACCACCGACCGACTTCAACCTTTCGACGAGCCCTCAAAATCCGACAGCCTCACATGCAAATCCAGCGATAGAAGAATCTTTAGATTCCATGCAAATATTCCAACCAATGCACGGTTTCCCAGCGACTATCAAATTTTTTCCAATAAGGGGCATTTTTTTCTGGTTTCGGCCAGATTGCCATCAAATTTATGCTCATGAAGTGCTGATGTCAACAGTTGTATGACCCTCTTTGCCCCCTCCTAGCCCTAATTTTCCTTCAAGGAGTAGTTTTTCTCTTTTTGGCATAACTTGGGCATAGGGTATCGAAATCGGGAAAACAAGATATCGTTAGAAAGCTGGTTCTGCGCACTATCCTATGGTGTAGTTTATTTTTAGTATTTTTCTTTTTAGTTGCATTTATTGCTGTTTGAATTCAGATGTTCATTTATGGCCTCTGATCTCATAACTTTTTGCCACGATCTCCGATTTTAACCATCTTTGCGGCATTGGAAAGGTATTGAGGAGATCTATGTTGTGGTCCATGCACTTTTTTCTGTATCTATCCTAGGTTGGTCATTATTTTAGATTTAGTCTGATGGGTATTTTGGAGATTACTTGGATGTTTTAGTAGTTGGAAGGGTGAAACTTGAATCTTTGCACTTCATTTTAGTATCACATCATTTTATTTTCTATTTATGCATGTTTAGCATTCTCTCCTTTTACAATAATTAGGTTATTGTAATAAATAAACTGAGATAAAGTTTCATCAGGGGGGTTTCTTACATAATAATCTGATTAGAGTGTGCATGCACTTTGATCTCATCTTGATTTGCTGACAGCTCACATGGGTTATATCTGGTTTCTTAGTTTCTTTTGGCCACATCTTGCTCTAGCTTGACACATATCAGATTCATCAGTTCACACTTCAGATTAGGAGTTTATGGTTGTTGATATGCATTAATTCAGATCCATCTCGTTTGAGGGCCATGTTTTTATGGTTAATGTTCCAAAGTCTTTATGGTACTTGTTCCCATGGAAGAGTTTTAGTCTCAGTTTGGCATCAGCATCGAGATACATAATTTTCAGATTTCGTCATCATTTCATCTACTATTGCTTCACAGATTCCAGGGTTGTTCCAGTTTGTGAGTTTTTGAGTGTTCCGTGGCATCGGGTTTGTTGTTGCATTATTATGATTCTGCCTAAGTCCTTCAGTGACTCTCATTTGGTTTCTTGTAGACAAAAGTATCTTTCCTTGCTTGTCGTATTATGGTTCCAGTGTTACTCCACACTGTTCTTCCAATGCTTCTTTGTAGCAATCATCTCATTGTAGGGGGTTTTGTCCCACTGGGTTTTCCTTCTCTATCTCATTATTGCATTTATACATGGGTACCTAATCAAGCCTTATTGTTGGGACGCATTCGTGCTTTCTTGCATTCATCTTAGTTTTAGGTGCATGCTTTTTTAGTCTCCCTAAGTTGCACTTATTAGGGGGTGTTAGTGTAATTAATTAATTATTACACTTGCACAAGTTTACTTAGGTAATATTTTAATTTCTAAGTTAATAGTTGTCATCATTATCTTGTTGAGCTATCTTGTTGCTCAAGATAAGATTAGGGTTATGTATACATTGCTTTTATAAAGAAAATCATCTCATGTAACTATGAATTCTCAAATAATACTATTTGCACATCTTCATGCAAAGCTCTTTCTTTTTTTGTTTTTGTCTTTTGTGGAAGGTTTTTCCAGTTTGCATGTCTGATCTTGGTTTCTAACAGATAGATCCAGTTGAACGTAGCTCAGAGCAATTCTGCGTGTTTGGATGCAAAAGAGGACCATGCCTAGCATAAAAATACCTATTCGGACACGTTGGAACAGTCTGTTTGGTCACATGAGTTGCAAAACGAAAGTTGCACCACTTTGCAACCTTCCACTACTTTCATTTGACACTTTTTCCATCAACTACAAACTGGACACCACAAGAAAACCACTCTGAGATGACAAAAATTGAGAGAGGTTATTACAGAGGGGCCCAACACAATCTCATAGGATTAGATGAGAAGTTTCTAAGCATCATGGTATCTGAGTAACAACATGCTAAAGTTTGTAGTCATTTTGCACTTTGGGCCCTTAATGGATCAATTTGGTTAAACGTAGCTCGGAGCGATTCTGCATGTTTGGGCATGAAATAGGACCATGCCTAGCATAAACATACCTATTCAGATGTGTTGGAATAGTTTGTTTGGTCACACGAGTTGTAGAACAAAATTTGCACCATTTTGCAACTTTCCACTACTTGCATTTGACACTTTTTCCATTAATTGAAAATTGGACACCATAAGAAAACCACTTTGAGATAACAAAACTGAGAGAGGTTATTGCAAAGGGGCCCAACATGATCCCATAGGATCAGACGAGAAGTTTCTAAGCATCATGGTATTCGAGTAACATCATGTTGAAGTTTGCTGCCATTTTGCACTTTGGACCCTCAAGGGATCCATCTAGTTGAATGTAGCTCAGAGTGATTCCGCGTGTTTGGGTGTGAAAGAGGACCATGCCTAGCGTAAAAATACCTATTTGAATGTGTTGAAACATTTTTTTTGGTCACACGAGTTGCAGAATGAAATTTGCACCACTTTGCAACTTTCCACTACTTGCATTTAACACTTTTTCCATCAACTGAAAACTGGACACCACAGGATAACCACTCTGAGATAACAAAAACTAAGAGAGATTATTGCAAGGGAGCCCAACATGATCCCATAGGATTAGACAAGAAGTTTCTAAGCATCTCGGTGTCCGAGTAACAACATGCTAAAGTTTGTAGTCATTTTGCACTTTGGACCCTTAAGGGATCGATTCAGTTGAATGTAGCTCAGAGTGATTCCGCATGTTTGGGTGCCAAAGAGGACCATGCCTAGTGTAAACATACCTATTCAGACACGTTGGAACAATCTGTTTGGTCACATGAGTTGCAGAATGAAAGTTGCACCACTTTGCAACTTTCCACTGCTTACATTTGACACTTTTTCCATCAACTAAAAACTGGACACCACGGGAAAACCACTCTAAGATAACAAAAACTAAGAGATTTTATGGTAGAGGGGCCCAACACAATCTCATAGGATCAAACGAGAAGTTTCTAAGTGTCACGGTATCCGAGTAACAACATGCTAAAGTTTGTAGCCATTTTGCACTTTGGACCCTTAAGGGATCGATCTACTTGAACGTAGCTTAGAGCGATTCTGTGTGTTTGGGTGTGAAAGAGGACCATGCCTAGCATAAACATACCCATTTAGATGCATTGGAATAGTTTTTTTGGTCACACGAATTTCATAACGAAAGTTGCACACCACAAGAAAACCACTCTAAGACAACAAAAACTGAGAGAGGTCATTGTAGAGGGGCCCAACACAATCCCATAGGATCAAACAATAATTTTATAAGCCTCACAGTATCCGAGTAACAACATGTTGAATTTTGCAGCCATTTTGCACTTTGGACCCTTAAGGGATCGATCTGGTTGAACGTAGCTCAAACTTTCCACTACTTGCATTTGACACTTTTTCCATCAACTAAAAACTGGACACCACAAGAAAACCACTCTAAGACAACAAAAACCGAGAGAGGTCATTATAGAGGGGCCCAACACAATCCCATAGGATCAAACGATAATTTTCTAAGCCTCACGGTATCTGAGTAACAACATGTTGAAGTTTGCAACCATTTTGCACTTTGGACCCTTAAGGGATCGATCTGGTTGAATGTAGCTCAGAGTGATTCCACATGTTTGGGTGTGAAAGAGGACCATTACTAGCGTAAAAATACCCATTCAAATGCGTTGGAATAGTCCATTTGGTCACACAAGTTGCAAAATGAAAGTTGCACCACTTTGCAACTTTCCACTGCTTGCATTTGACCCTTTTCCTATCAACTAAAAACTAGACACCATGGGAAAACCACTCTAAGATAGCAAAAAATGAGAGATTTTACTATAGAGGGACCCAACATTATCTCATAGGATTAGATAGAGATTTCATAAGTGTCATGGTATCTGAGTAATACCCCATCAAAGATTGCTACCTTTTTGCACTTTGGGATCTGATGTTTCCTTAAACTGTACGGTTATGTACAGGGTGATTGTGATCTCTTTTTTATGGAATTTGGTGGGCAGCAAACTTAACTCCATTTTAGTTTTGGTTTGGTTGGATTTAAAGTGATTTTGTTCATTTTAGAAGCCAATTACTGAGGGTCAGTTTATATACCCTATTTTAAGGGTTTTGAGTGCATTAAAATGTCATATTAAGCCTTTCACCCAATGTATGCTTCTATAACTCAATGGAAAGGCTTAGTTATGGTTATAAAATATGTGTGCAAAGTTTTGTTCACAAGGGAGGCAAAAAAAGGGTTTTTAGGTGATGCATTTTTTAGTGGAAAATGGTGGTTTACTACTAGGGTTTGAAGAAATCTTTGGGGGAAATAATATCTCTTAAACTTTTAAGCTTGTGCAAACCTTTTTGAAGGTGTTTTAGGTTTTGGTTGGTTGTGGGAAGGTTTCAAGTATGGGTTTTCAATAAACCCTTGCCTAACTTGTGAAAGAAGAGGGTTTTGGGGTTTGTTATGTTAAAGGGCTTGTTGATGCAATTCAAGGTGGAGGAACTCTTTTCAAAATCAACTAATTAGACCTCAACAAGACACCAACCTTGAAATCACAATTTCCCAATTGAATCAACTAACAACAATAGGCTTATCGTCTCCAAATCTCATCAAATGGGCTTATCTTTTAGAGAAGGCCATCCAATGGCCAACCAAATATCAATCAAGCTTTAACACAGACCCTAAGACAAATTTGTAAGAGATCATACCATGTTTCTTTGTACCATCATTAAGATCCAATAGACCACTTTGCATAAAGGCTACTAAATTAGCCCTATTTACAAAGAGAGGACCTTTTAAACACTAGATATTCACTCAAACTCCTCAAAAAGTAGTATGTTATGTGTCAAAACCTCCAATTCCATGATTTTTTTCTAGGTCCAAAACCTCTAGACCCCTAATACACCAAACCCTCGATTTCAAGCAAAATACTTGGGGTTTTAATGAAACTCCTATCTCCCAGACCTGCCAGACCCAAAAAAAGCACCAAACACACTTACCATACCCTACACATGGTGAATAATACATTACATGGACAATCCTTCCAACATTTTTTCAAAACACCACTTGAAACCCTCATTTTCATCATGAAAATACCTTGCTACAGCACTAGAACATTATCCTAAACACCCAACCTTGACTCCACAACATTCTAAATAGGTTAGGCATGTATTTTATAAGTTATAGGACCCATTCCTCAAGTTACAATAGGCACAAAAAGTGGAATGGGTCGAATTACATCATGAAACCCTTCAATCCAAGAACACTATGAAAGTAGGTAGCAGCAGTAAAAACAAGATAAATTTCACTATGAAAAGAGTTAGAACCTCTAAATAGGTGAAAATGAAAGCTAATTCATCAATATAAAACATACAATAGGTTACATATCATCTTATCATCTGTACAGGCCATACAACAACAAGAAAAGTGAGAAAAACTAATAATTTTTTGGAAAATAATGTTCTTCTTGATAAAAAAATGGGTTACAAATCAGCCAACAACCTCTCCTTTGAGGCATTGAAGGTTATTATACATGTTTTTATTGCATTCCAACTTCATCGAAGGCCCATAACTTATTTTTAATCATTAAGACCTTCTAATCTTCATTAAGTTGCATTTTAGACCTTTTACACATGACAACATTACATGAATTTTGTACCCTTTTTTTAATTTTGACCCCTAAGGACTCCTAAATCACTCAAACACATTTAATTAAGCCTATTACAACCTCTTAGACTTCATTCTTGCACATTTACAACCAAATTCAAAGATTTTCCTTCAAAAGGCTACAAATTCAAATATTGACAATTTTGTAGGAAGAATGCATTTTTTGCACATTTGACCACTGAGACTCAAAAAATCACCCTAATACACCTTAAATGGTCTTTATTGACCTTATTTAGCATAAATAAACACAAAATACCTTAATCTAATCTATTTACCACCTATCAACCTTCAAAAAGGGAAATTTTGCAACTAGGAGACTAGGTGCTCCTGCACCAAAATTACATTGTGTCTGAGCCTTCAAGAGGCTTTAAATAGCCTTTATAAATGATTCTACATCTTTCCAATCATGACTAACTGTTGTTTTTGTAACTAACATGAATTATTACATTTTAAATCAATTGTTCTAATATGACCTTATTCAATTAACAAAACTCAAAACACAAAACTAACTTAAAAGACTTCCATGAACCAAATTTGCTCAATAACCTTGGTTCCCCTGCGAAAAATTTCAATATTTCAGTAAATCCCATTACAAGCAATTTTAATTACAATGCCTTAGGTATTTTTTTCTTAGATATTTTACAATGTCACTCATACAATCGAGATTCTCTTATAATGTCTACATCATAGGTTCTCATTTAGAGGTTAACTTCAAATGAGTAACTTGAGATTCCCTAGCAAAGCTTCGCACGCTCTTTTATAATGGCTTCAAATAAGAATTGATATTTTTCAAGATCATCAAAATAAGGATGTTGCATTTCTTTTTTGGTTGAGATTCTCTTTGATGGCTCAAAAATCATAATTTTCTGCAAGGAGAGATCAATCAATTTTTACTAGTTTAGTTACTGATACGCAAAGTAAAAGAATAAAAAGAAACAACTCATCCAAAATGGAAATGAAATGAAAACAGATGGAAGGCACTTACAGATAGGCATGGCAGTCTCTCAACTTAGTCACTTCTGGTCATACATCTTCACTGGGAGTTCCAAGATACCTATTGCACACAACACCTCTCATGAATAGAATATCTTCAAATTTGAGATGCTCTTATAATGTCTACATCATAGGTGCTCATGATAAGGTTAACTTCAAATGAATAACTTGAAGTTCCCTCACCAAGCTTCGTACACACTTTTGTAATGGCTTAAAATCATAATTGAAATTTGTCAAGATCATCAAAATAGGGATGTTGCATTGCTTTTTTGCCTGAGATTCTCTTGGATGGCTCATAAATCTGTATTTTCTGCAAGGGGACACCAATCAATGTTTACCTGGTTACTTACAGATACACAAAGTAAAATAAGATGATAGCATTGGCATCAAACAAATTAACCTGGATACAAGTATAAATTAATAAGAACCATTGTGCATATACTTACAAATTAATCCAATGAACCATCCGGGTTTGCTCTACTCTTTATTGTATATCAGTTTTCAATGGAATTCAAACTTGAAATGATAATATATGTCTTTCAATGTGAAAACTCTTCTATTTCATGCAAAGGTGGTAGAAAGATCATGAAAAAGGTGGTGGAATGTGAAAAACATGCCTGCACACTTCACAACATCATCAAAAAGATACTTTTTGTTGGAGCACATGCAAAACCAGGAGAATATGCAAAATGTGGGCCTTGAGATCACGGGAATATTGAGTATTTTTGCCATTTTTAGTGCAAAACAAAATGCACTCACGTTATAACGTGAGCGCGTTATTTCTTGCTAAAACAACCATATCTCTACTTCTTCAAAATGCACTTGCATTATATGAAAGTTGGTTTTTTAATAGATTTATTTTCTCTCTCGTTGTCATAACCTATATACCCTGATTCTATCTCTCTTCCCTCTACTCTTATACCCTAATTCTATCACTCTCCCCTCTACCCTCTACCCTTATACCCTCTATCTCTCTCCCACTCCCTCCCTCTCTCTTTGTCGAGTCTCTCCCTCCTCTCTTAACCCCTACCCCCTCTCCCTCTCTCAACTCCCTCTCTCTCACTCACACACTCACTCTCTCTTTCTCACTCACTCACTCCCTCTCTCTCCCTCTCTCTCACTCACTCACTATCTCCCACCCTCTCCCAACCTCTCTCCTACTCTCTCCCATTCTCTCCCACCCTCTCCCACTCTCTTCCTCC
>VDFB02000020.1:40714081-40741467 GCA_007258455.2 Sequoia sempervirens
GTAATGTTAGGTTCTCTCTTAGCTATCCAACAATGCAATTTTTTTCACTTTCTGACAATGTTAAGCCTTTTATCCATAATTTATTTTGTTTGTATGTCTCTTTTTTGTCAAAAAGCAATATTTGGTGTTTTTTTCATTATAAATTAACCATTCATCGAAATTTCAAAGAAATTATATTTTTAGAAACTAGACTCCATTCTACAAATTTTTGTTTTTAAAAAAAATCAATTGCTTTCCAAAATTTGTAGGGAAAGCATGGCCAAAATTTTGCTTTTCAAGAAGTGCCCACTTAGAAAATTAGTGAAAAATCAAATATTCATTAAAAAATTATCAGAAAAATCATACATCAACTAGATACTATTAGCTAACTTTTGACCATAGCGATTTTAAAAATACTACAAAAAATTTCATTGTGCTAGGGTCGTACAAGAGTTGCTATGTTATGCTTTTCTGACAAACAACACCAATTTGTGTACGTCCCTCTTTTGAACCCCTTAATCTCAACCATTTTCAAAATAAATTAATAGTTTTAGAAAGTAGACTTGGAGCACTTCGATCCTTGTTTTTGTTTCATCTCAAAATTTTGAGTGCAACTATCCTCAATTTCGATCCAAGGTCAATATTTCCTTATTTCAGAGAAAAAAAGTGGCCACTTAAGCCCCTTTTTTGGGAACCATCTTGGTGCACTTACCCAAAAGCCCTTTTGAGAAAAATTTAATAGTCTACTAAGTTTTCCAGGATGTCTTAACCCATTCTCTTATTTTGCTTCTTTCACACTTGAGTCTAATAAATCTGCAAATTATAGCTAAATCTTCTAGCAGACCTATGTCCTCATTGGCTTCTTCTGTTAAATGAATCATTTGTATATTTTCTTCCAGGGCCTTCATCTTTTCTTACTTTTCTGCCTCATTAATATGCAAACCCTTATGGCCTATATTCGTACCTTCTTTATTTGTTTCACTTATAATTTTTTCCATAATTTTATTCCCTACCACCTTTCTTTTCTTGGTTCACATTTTTTTTTGTTTGTTTGTAGTTTAAATTGTATTTCACTAACTTCAAATTTGGATATGTTCATTGATCGCACTTTGTAGTGTAAAATTCGCATAAAAAATTTGCATTCGTCAAATTTGCAAGCAAATCTATTTTGAATTGAAATATATTTATTCAATATTGATTAACTAAATTTCATTCTTTTGTATTTTGTTTAAGTCTACGAAATATTTACACCGAGAGGTGTATTCAGTTGTAGAGGGAAAAATGTTTCTCCGTAAACATTAACCCTTTTTCAATAATTTTGACATTCTTTTGCCTGTATGGTGGTGGTGTAATATGTAATGTCTCACATTAAAGATAAGTGGGAATTAATGTGTTGTGAGTAACATCTGAAATTAATAATATTTGTGATAGCTATTAATAATATTTTCCATTTATTACAATCGTTGGCGATTTCACTACTTTGCATGAATGAACCGTTTCATGAACTATTGTGTAGGATATGATACAATGCGTATATATATTTGCAAGTCGCGGTGGAAGAAATGGTGCTACCTTGCAAGTTAATGGTGCAACACTTTTCAAATGCAACTCTACTTCATGCAGGTGATCAAAAATACAGAGGTGCCTTCCTTCAAGTCCAATAACAATGATCATTTGTTGGTGGATATCGATTTGATTGCACAATTTGAGATTGCTTGGCCCATGACACAATAACATTTCTTAGCAGCAACAAATTGCATTAGGTAAGTGATCTATTTGCATGCATGTTTTCAGAATGAGAAATTGAAGTATGAAATAGAATTTATGCTTTGTCATTTTGCATGCATGTCTATTTGTAGGCTTGCATGGTTTAATATTTTTCTTCTAAATCGTATGCTATAAAAATTGGTTTAATTTTTTTCTTCTAAATCATATGCTGTAAAAATCTTAAGCTTTGTATCCATCTCGATATGGGTCGTCTCTTTATTAATGCTCTTCCTATGTAAATCCTCTTTTTAGTGATCCTAAATCTTGGACTGGACTTCACCAAAGTATCGACATTCTTTTTCAAAAAAATATCTATTTCTTTTGTTGTTGAAGGGTCTCAAGAACTAAGAAAATCAAGTATAGAATAGCTTTTCATTTATGAAAAAGAGGCAGAGTAAGCAGATCATGATTTGGGTCTCCTGCAACTACTGGTCCATGAAAACGTTCTCTCCTGTGGTGTGTGACATTCCTTAATAATTGATAGATTGACATGTTTGAGCATTTATTTGTGTTGGATATTTATTTGATGTTTATTAATCTAATATTTATTTAATAGAGTTTTCAAAATGTCAAATAGGGACAGGGGTGAGTATTCATGCAAGTAATATTGATTATTTAATTTTTTATTGCTAGCATTGAAATCTGATTGGAATAGAAAGAAAGAGGTTAGAGATCGTCTGAAATTGCTTAGATTGCTCAAGATTCTTAATTCACTACTGTCCATTCTTTATATGATTTTCCTGATTTGAATAACATCCAAGGGTTTTTCTATGGCTACATTGTTGTTGATCTAAGCTTGAAAATGCTTTATTTTTTAAAATATTAAATATCATGGCATATGGCTTACTTGAATAACATTGTGGATATTATATATTCAGAAACCATACTTTAATTTTAGTTACATATCTGAATACAATATAAAAATTGTATATTGTTTCAAATCTTGATTTTGGAACGTTACAACAATAGTATTTTGTTTCAGATCTTGATTTTGGAACGTTACAATAGCAGTATTTTGTTCGCTTATGGCTTCTCCAAATCAATAATGACACATATTCTGACATAGTTAAGAACTTCCCATTGCTTTGTGACACCATAAGTATGAAGTATGTGGGATTGTATGATATAGATATGTGATTCTTAGAACTAGGAACCCACCTTCCAACAAAAGTTTGGTTGTATAGTTAGTAACAAAACTGTGGTTGACTTGGGTAAGAAATAGAAATTGAGTGATTTTGGCAATGCCTATTATTAAAAATAGGACAACATGCATGCAATAAAAAAGGGCACAGTTTCATGTAACCACCCAATATTGGTAAAAATCATTTTGATAATTGTTTGTCCTACCCTTAAGTTTTCCCTTATTCGAAGAGATCTAAATATTTAAGAAATATAAAATTATATTTGTATTAAAAAATATTGTTAAATTTTAAGCAATTAGTGTAGTTGTAATTTTCTATTATTTTATATATATTTTAGAAAATCTATATATAACATTTTTGTTTATATGTAACAAATTGATTTAACAAAAAGTGCAATTAATTAAGATGATAGTTATGTTATTTTGTAATAATATTAAAAGTCTAATAAGTAGTGCTTTTCCAAACTTAAATGTCTATATGAGTACATAGAGTTCTCTCAAATTGGAAAGGATGGACATAGGAAGCAAAACATTGAAATATTTAGTACAATCCACATGGAATTTAAATATGATCAAGAAAATACATATCAATTTCACATAAGTGTAAGGATATCAATATCTAAATACTATTGTCCCAATCTTGAAATTCTTTTAATAATTACGCCGAGAGGCGTATTACAATGGCATCCATCAAAAAACAAAATTCAATGTAAGGAAAAACTCTTTAGTATGAATTTGACGTTCAAATGACATGCAGCTAGCATAACTACATTCATTGTATGTCTAGACGTTTTTTCAAGCAAATTTAAAGTAAATCTAAAGCAAATTTAAAAACCGTTTAAAATCGATTTGATATTTTATTCACTCTAAAATATTTATTTTTTATATCATAATCAATTTTATAATGATTTCATTTTTATTATTATTAATATTAATAATTATAATTAATATAATTATAGTAATTATTATAATAAATTAGTATTTATATAATTATCCTTTTTGAGGCACTTATTTTCATCATTTTTTCTCATTGCAATAGTATTTCATCTGTTGGTATAATTTTTTTATTTTAATTTTATAATATATATTTATACATTATTTTTATTTTGAATGTTAAAAAAGATAAATTAAAACTAAATAGTTAATGTCATGTAATAATTTTTTAAGTTTTTAGAGTGAACATTTATTTATAGTAGTAACACAAATATATTTTTTATAATTATTATGCGTATTACAATGGCATCCAAAAATCTTTATAAGGAAAAACTAATCCAAGTTAAATTTGACGTGCAAGTGGTCATGTTGCTTTTTTAGATTTTAAAATCAATTTAATTAAAAAATAAATTAAAACTAAATACTTAGTGTCATATAATAAATAATGGCATCCAAAAATATTTGTAAGGAAAAACTAATAAAGTTAAATTTCATGTGCAAGTGGTGATAATGTTGCTTTTTTAGATTTTAAAATCAATTTAATTAAAAAAATAAACTAAAACTAAATACTTAGTGTCATGTAATAAATTTTTAAGTTTTTAGGGTGAACATTTATTTATAGTACTAACACAATTATATTTTTTATAATTATAAGAAATTTCAATATATTTATTCAATTAGTTTTAGGATTAGAGTTTTGATTTTATTTAATTATCCATATCCACTCTTAAATCTTATCTTCTTATTTTTGAAAAAACTTAAATATTAGTTTAAATGTTTACAATTTAAAATAGCATTCAATTAGGGTTAGGATTAGAGTTTTGATTAGAGAAAAAATGATGAAAATTTTAGGATTAGAGTTTTGATTTTATTTAATTCATTTATATTATGATTTTTTAAATACATTTTTTAAGTTTTAAAATTAAAAGGAAATTAGATTAGCTTAGTTTTTAGTTTTTTGCTTTGTTTTTAAAGTTTTTTTAAAGCTATTTTATTCACAACTTTCTTTAAATGTTCTTATCTTTGAATTCTCTATTAAAAAAGATTGTTGTAACCTGTTTTAATCATCAAAAAACAAAAGTCTTTGTTTTGCTATAGCAACAGTTAGTAGTTTTCTCTACCTTACCAGCAAAATAGGTGAGCAATTTTTTTTGAAAATAGATGTTGGCTTTTGACTGGTAGAAGAAAAATATTAGTGCTAACAATTTTGTTGTGTTTTTCAAGTCATCCTGTGGTGAAACGGTTGAGTTTAAAGCATAGAAGAGCAGAAACTTGAATTAACAAGCATGTATGCACAAAATATCAATTTTTGGGATATCATATCAATGGAAGAAACTACTAAAAACCTTTGTGCTGCTTCTGAAAAGGTGTTTGCATTTTATAGGAAAGAGTTGTATTATGATGAACAATATGAGGAAGGTGATTCCTCTCATATTGTTGAAGCTTTTCAGGTGTACTTGGATAATGTGTAGAAAAATAACATTGTTGTAGGTCATCAAATATGAATTTTGTATCATTTATACATCATATTTTAAGTCTAATTGAATAATGTCTATTGTCATATATTAGCTATTTATTTGATCAAGAAGCAAATAAGTTGTGTTAAATTATGAATGAAATTGTTTTGCATACCTTTCAATATAAGGTGCTCTTTAAAATAACACATGAGTTGTACAATTGTTCCACTATTTTAAATAGTGTATAATCGCAATACTTGTCTTTTGTAGTGTACTTTTTATTATTTTAATGTTTGTTTTCTCATATAGAAATGGTTAAATTAATTAAAATTATGCAAATTTTATTCTCTTCCATTTTTGTGGGCATGCTCTAATTCTATTGAATAATATTTTTCCTATATTATGATGACTCAGGCATGAATCCTAACAATCCATATGATCACCCAATTGTTAGTAATTTATATTATTTTTGGTTAACAAATTGAAAGTATATGCGTTCTAATAAAATGCAAATGGTTGATGTTGTTATGTTTTTCTATATACAAGTTTATATGATTTTAAGTTAAACTTAATAAAACCTAAAATCAAATACTTACAAAGCTACCCTTAACAAAAACATTATGTTGTAAGTTTGGGGAGGAATTCCACTTAATTTTAATGTGTAGCCTTATATATGGGAATTGAAATAAACAATGATGAAAACATTTGACTAACTCTAATTCAACCCTAACCAAAACTTTAATTTTACCCTATGTAAACTCTAATCCTAACCCCAATTTAATTGTAAACAAAATTTTAGAGTAACCCTATTTTAAAAGTAACACCAACCTTAACCCTAATACAAACCCTAATTAATTTTATAATATTAAAATTAAAATTAATAATAGTTCTAAAAGTAGTGCAATAGATGCCTGAATTATGATAACTCTTCGCGTATTTTATATATATTAATATTTAATATATGTATGCTAGTAAGGAATGATCATGTAAAGCATATCATAACACTATTAAATTTAATTAAGATGATAGTTATGTTATTTTGTAATAAGATTAAAAGCATAATAAGTAGTGGTTTGCTAAACTTTAATGTCTATATGAATACATAAATCAAAAATACATGATTTGATCACAAACAAATTGAACATACAAAAAATCAAAACAAAGAGATTTGATGAAATAAAAAAATCAAATCAAAGAGAATTGATAAACAAAAAAATCAAATCAAAGAGATTTGTTGAAACCAAAAAAATCAAAATCAAAGATATTTGATCACAAAAAGAAATCAAAGATAAATCACAAAGATTTGAAAATTTTTGTTATAAATAATTAATATATATAAAATAGGCTGAGAATATCTTTGGAGGTGCTATTTTCATCATTTTGTCTCAGTGTAGGCCCCTGATAATGATAACTCTCGATGTATTTTATATATATTAATATTTAATATATGTATGCTAGCTATTTAATTTTTATATATATTTTTATTTTACATGTATTTATGGAGTTCAAAAAATAGAAAAAATGTATAAATGAGAACAATTTGACTTTTAATGTCAGACTTAAGATATTGATATTTGAATATCTATGTATCTATATTTTACTTTTTTCCTATATTTTATAGTGTGTACAATCTGCTTTTAATTTTGTTACAAGACAAACATATAAGATGAAACATTTACTACTACTTGTAGGTGCTAAACTTTATTGAAAGATATTTTTTGGTTTACTTGTTAAAAGTGATATGGTACAAGTATATAAAAATATAAAATTGTACAATTTATATAAAAAAATTCATATAAGAATTTAAATTGATTATTATATTCATCGCCGAAGGCATTCCCTCAATGAAGTTTGTCAATTCACTTTCTGTATCGACGGTTAAAAAAAGGATGCAAGACCATCCAGAATAGATCTTGATCGTCCATCATTTTTCATCATTATTATTTTTTTTTTTTACTGTTTTCGCCGTTTTTTCGGCTGCTTTTCGCCGTTTTTTCTTGCTTTCCCCGCTGCTACCGACATTACGAGAATTCTGACCACCGCTTTTGGTTTCCGCACACCCATGTTTTTTTCCCTTCATTTTTTACCGTCCTGGTTTTGCCCTCACCGACTTCCACATAGGGTTTTGTAATATATAGAGAGTTTAAATGCAAATACGTACGCACAGAATAAAAATTTACGGGCCTATTTTCTTTGCTGCGCTGCAACTTTTCACGGTTCTTTAGTGTATTAAGGCATTTTATATTATATTTATTTGTATTAAATTTTTTTGGGTATTTTTTTTTGTTATAAAGTATTTTTAATATATA
Source organism: Sequoia sempervirens (assembly GCA_007258455.2). NCBI lineage: Eukaryota > Viridiplantae > Streptophyta > Pinopsida > Cupressales > Cupressaceae > Sequoia > Sequoia sempervirens. Next base: position 40,721,668 of record VDFB02000020.1, read on the forward strand.
ATAATAACACAATTTTAATTTAAATTTAAATGTAAAATAATTTATATATTTGGAAGAAAAAAAAATTGTTTTAAAAATGATTGATTTTAAAATTTGATTTTTAATTTAAAAAATTTAAATATATTATATTTATTTATATTTTATTTTTTTCATATTATAATTTGTTGTAAAGTAATTTTTTTACACATAATAATACATTAAAATTAAAATTAATTTAAAAGACAATTTTAATTTAATAAAATATACTAAATAATTGAAATAAAAATATTTGATAACTTTTTTTTGGTTTTGATTATTGATTGATTTTAAAATTTAATTTTTAATTAGAAAATTATTAATGATATGTAAAAATTTCATATATATAATTTAAAATTTTATATTAATTTAAATTAAATTACAAATCTTTATTATTATATTTTAAAACAGTATTGATATTTCTATTTAATTTTTTAAAATCTTGACTAATTTTTGTTTAAACAATTTTAATAATATTTTAAAATAAAAACATGAGACTTCCATAGTTTTTTATACCAAAAGATGATAAAAAAATTACATAATCAAAATCCAAAAATATTTTTTACCTTTTTTAATAGATTAAATTTTATTTTTCACTTTTCAATTTTACTTGTGACTTTTAATATAAGAGTTAAATTTTTAATTTTAACAATTTTAATTTAGTTTATTTTTAATTTGAATATTGAAACCAATCTATAATTACTTACAAATGTATGTTTAACTAAAATAAAGATAGATGCTTATATAATATAATATTATATATTATCAAATCATATATTTTGATATATTATATTATTTATATATTATACATTAATAATTATAATGTTAATATTATATGTGCTATAAAATAACATATGTATATAATAATTATAGTTATTTTATTCTATATATCAATTATATATAATATAGTATATATATTACGAGGATGGGGTAAGACTAGATTCTTTAGCCAATTGAGCTAAGACTCCTACCTCCAATATAATCATATTACTAATAGCTATAATATATATTAATTAGGGAAAAAAATTATACTCTTTTCATACGTTTGTGTAGTACATGAGGTCAATTGTTACATCTTTTATCAAATGATATTTCATCTCCATCTCCATCTCCATCTCCATCTCCATCTCCATCTCTATCTCTATCTCTCTCTCATCTCTCTCGCTTTCTCTCTATATCTCTCTTTCACTCATAGACACACTCCTTGTTTCTCTCTCCCTATATCTATCTCTATCGCTCTATCTCTCTCTTCTTCTCTCTTTCTATCACTTGTCACTATCACCTCCTCTATCTCACTATACCTCTCCCTCTCTCTTCCTTTCTCCCTATCACTCCCTCTTATCTCTCTACTCTCCCTCCCTCTCCATCTCTCTGTCCTTCACCCTCCATCTCTATCTATTTATACTTATATATATCTCTCTCTCTTTCTCTCAATATATCTATCTTGCATATACACACGCATTCCCTATTTATCCCTATCTCCATCTCTATCTCTTGACTTGTCTCTAACCTTCTTTAGACTCTCTTGGCTCGTCTATCTTGATCTACCTCTCTATTTATATCTCACTATCTCCACCTCTCTTATTCACTCTATCTCTCCCACTCTCTCTCTTTCTCTACCTCTATCTCCCTATCTTTCTATCTCTCTCCATATCTCTCTATCTATCTCCCTATCTCTCTTTCCCTAGATCACTCTCTCTATATCAAGTCCTCTATATATATCTCCCTCTCTCCCCCTCCATCTCCCTCTCTATATATTGAGAGTTATCTTTCCCTCACTCCCCCCTCTTCTCTCTCCCCCTCTCTACCTATCTCTCTCCCTCTCCTCTCTCTACCTCTACCTATCCCTCTCCCTTTCTCTCCTCCCACTTTATCTCTCCCCATATCTTCCTCCCTCATTCCCTCATTATCCCCTATCTATCTCTCTATCTCTATCTTCATCTCTCTCACCTCTATCTCTACACATGTTTCCCTCTCTATTCATCTCATCTCTCTCTAGACCTCTATATCTATATCTCGTTGCCTCTCTATCTCTCTCTGTATTCTCTTTACCTCTATCTCATTATCTCTCCATATCTCTCTACCCCTATACCTCTCCCTCTCTACATCTCTCCTTATATCACTTCCTATTTCTATCTTTATCTATCTTTCCCTCTCTCATCCTATCCCTCTCCCTCCCTCTATACATATTTGTCTTTTCCAGATATCTACCTATCCCTATCCCCTCTCTCTTTTTATCTCTCTCTCCTCTCCATATCCCTTTCCTTCTTCATATCCATCTCTATCTTCTTACCCCCTCTCTCTTTATCTTCTATCTCTTTCCTTTTTCTATCTCTATCTATTGTAATGTCATCTTAATAAAAGATTTTTAAAGATGCCATAAAACTCTTACAAAATTTGTAATATTATTTTATATATTATATTTTATTATTTATGTCATCAAAATTGAATTTAAAACTACCAACAATTCATTTGAGAAAATTCACCATCATGAAAAAATTCACTTCATGGAAATTCACCACTAGCAATTCACCATCATGGAAAATTAATCACAAATTTTTAATGTGATGGATTTCTCGCTATTGTGAATTGCTAGTGGTGACTTTTCCTTAGGTGAATTTGTCATGGTAGTGAATTTTCCCATGTTATAAAAATTGATGACGGTGAATTTTCCTATAACCATTATTTATATATTATTTATTATACTTATATTTATTTTATATATTATATTGTATAATATATAAATTGATAAATATATGTATATGTATGTTATATTTAATATAATGTAAATTTATTTTCAAAATAATAGTATAATTATATTTATTATTATATAAATTAATATATAAAAATCTAATAGTTTAATTGATTTATAGAGAAAGCAAGAGAGAGGAAGAAAAAGAAAGATAGAGGGGAAGACAATTTTAAATAGAGAGGTGGATATATAGAGAGAGAAACTCAAAAGATAGAGAATGAGAGAAAGAGAGATATTGAGAGCTAAATTTGTACTCCACTATCATCGCCCCTTAAATTGAATAACCACAATTTTGAAGCTCAATTTGTTATTTAAATTAAATATATTTATTTCTTATTATATATGCTATTTTAATTTTACATAATCTAACTTATTAAATATATTTTTAAAATTTTATAAAATTATGTACTTATTAATGCTAACCTTTCTTTATTTATTAGTAGTGATAGTGAGCCATATAATTAAATAAACAAAATAATTAGTATTATTTTTATTTAGTTATTTATTAATTTAATAGGCTTACTTTATTATTAAATTTAAAATCTTGAAATTATTATTTTTATTAACATTTAGATTACATATATGTTGACTTTGTATTTTTTTTTTCTATTTTAGTTTTTAATTTAGATTTAAATTTAGAATTATTTATGTCTATTTTTCAAATTAAAATAATAATAAAGGTTAGTAGAAGTAGTTCAATTTATAATTATGTCTATTCTATTCAAATTTCAGCTATTACAAGTAGAAAAAAACTTATTTTTAACTTTAATCTTAATTTCTAAGATATTTATTTAATTTTTTTGAGATATTTTATAATTTTTTAATAATATTATATATTTATCTTCTTAAGTTTTTTTAACAATATTTTTATTATATTTTTTAAATTATTTTATAATTATAGAAATAATACTCCTTTTTAATTTAATAATGAAATTTGTAAAGAATGTAGATATAGAAAATCAGATCTATTGTTAATTCATTTTAGTATATGATTATAAACACCAAAAATTCATTAGATGGGTGTGAGGTTGTATGGGCCTTAACAACTTGACCTCATAATATATCAAAATTCAAGAACATATAATCAAATAATATCTACACAAGTCATTTTGTTGTATATGAAACTCAAGCAAAGCAAGTATGGGTATAAGTGGAACATTGATATATAGTGGAATTTATGTTTCCCAAAGGTGATAAACAAGTGCAAACAAGAGAAGTGAAATAATATATAGAAGGTCAATCCCGAGGGACTCCAACAAACAAAAACATTGTAACTTAGTATACACGATTGATGAAAAATGACGTCCTATGTAATTTCCAAGTGGCTTCCTTTATTGGTGCTCTCTCTATAATTTCCAACTTGCCAATTAGTACAACTAAATGACATGTCAAATGTACTTGTAAATGTTGGTAAAGAAGTTAATAGTGAGGGAGAGAGAGAGGCACATAGAGAGAGAGGCACAAAGAGAGAGAGAGTGAAAATAGAGTATAAGAGATAGAGTGATATTAGGGAGAGTTAGATAGAGTGACATAAAGAGAGATGGGTAGAGACATGTCATTTTGGATTGTTGGCACAAAACACTTAGTCAAAAATGATACGTGTCATTTTGGATTGTTGGCACAAAACACTTGGTAAAAAACTAGACTATCGTAAATTGTCTATCTACATTTCCCTTTATATAAGAGGGAGAGTTAGATAGAGTGACATAAAGAGAGATGGGTAGAGAGATATATCCCCATAGATACATGTCATCTTTGGATTGTTGGCACAAAACACTTGGTTAAAAACTAGACTATCATTTTTCTATCTAAGTTTCCCTGTATACCTCTTATTTCTCTCTTATGCCTTCTATCTCTCTCTCTATTCCTTTGAGCTCTTTCTCTATATATATCTCTCACTATATCTCTATATCTCTCTCTCACTCACACACACTCTCCCTATCTCTTTATCTATCTCTCTACCTCTTCCCAAGTCTCTCTATCTCTCTCCCTCTCTCTATTACTTGTCTATATCACCTCCTTTATCTCACCCTTGCCCTCTCTATCTCTATCTTTCCATCTCTCCTTGTCCCTCTCTATCTATATCTCAATATATCTCTCTTATTCACTCCATCTCTCCTACTCTATATATCCCTCTCTACCCCTCTCTATTTATCACTTCCTATATACTTATCTCTCTATCTCTCCATCTACCCCTCTCTCATTATCTCCCTCTTTCTCTCTCCTTCTATCTCTGTCACCCCCTATCTTTCCCAAGTTATATCTATGTCTCTATCTCTCCCTATCACTCCCTCTCTCCCTATCACTCCCTCTTTCAATATCTCCCTACTCTCTCCTCTCTATAAATCTCTCCCCCTTCTCCCTCACCCTCTCTCTCTCTCCATATCTCGAGCTCTAGTTCTTATATGCCACACACTCCATGTTTCTCCCTCCCTATCTCCATCTCTATCTTCCCCTATATTTCTCTCCCTTTCTCTATTACTTGGCTCTATCACCTTATTTTTTCTCTCTTTCCCTCCTTATCTCTCCCCCTGCCTATTTATATACCATTATCTCTACCTCATTCACTCCATCTGTCCTTCTCTCTCCATTTCTCTCTATCTCCCTCTCATTCCTCTATCTATTTTCTATCCATATCTTTCTATCTCTCTCTCTCTCTATCTCTCTCTATCCCCCTCATCTCTCTCTGTCCTCTACATATCTCTCTCCCTCTCTCTCCATCCCCATCACCATCTCGATCTTCTTATCTCTCTATATATCTCCCTATTCTCTCTCCCTCTCTCTCTCTCTCTCCCCCCTTGTCCCCCTTTATCTCCTCCTCTTTCTATCTATATCTCTCTTTCTCTCTCTCTCCCTCTCTCCCTATTGCAAACATAACATGATCCTATTGTAATGGACCCTGATTATCATCCTGATTGAGAGATTTTATTTTAGTCATGTTTGGATCCCTATAAGTGGATGCATAGTTGATTTGAAGCTATCAATTCTCCAAAAAAAATAAAAATTCTAAATGGCCTACCAATTGGCTTCATGTATTACACAAATGTATGCAAAAAATAGACCAAGTTTTTTTCATAATTGACCTTCCACAACTCTTCGGCGTACCCATTGCACGCACAAGTTGCAATTGCCACACATTTACTGTGGATGGCAGTTGGTGTACCCTGTGTGTTGCATCCGCCTTCTACCTTCTTAGATGCATTTACTCGGGATGGCAGTTGGTCAAAAATATCTTGGATTGTTGACAGAAAGAGAGCATTGAGAATATTTTGCAGAATCTTGAGGTAAGTCATTTGCTCTAGTTTGAATTCTCTGCAATTCTTTCTATGTTTTATTTGATCTATAAAGATGTTCTGGGTAATTGTTTTCATGCTATAGTTTTGGTGGCAAACCCCTTTCAACTTCACCTATATACAGGTAGAGCGGTACAAATTTAGGGGGTATTTCTTTTATATATAATTTTCCCTCCGTCTCCATCTTCATTTCTACGTCCTGAGTCATTCTTGCCCAAAAAAACCATGCTTGAAAATTTGAGAGAATTAAACGAGGGTTCAGGAAAATGTTGTCTAGCTAATGTACTTCTCATCATTGTGAAACTAGAAATGATTGGAAGGCATTATTTGATCAAGAGCCTTACCTACTATCTCGAAGTGTTGCCTTGAGGTACAAGATCTTGGATTGATGTGCTTAAAGTGTCAAGGTTCTATCAAATTTAACAGAAGCTAATCAAGGTCATCATACGATAGTGAGTAATTTGTGATTGAAATATAATTAAGTAGAAACAATTTAGATAGAACTTCTTGCAATGTCTTCTTTCTAAATACCACTTCATTGACTGCACAACATCTTTTCTTGAGAATCTATACATAGCAAGATCACTTTTCTTGTGTTTTAATTACAGCTTTCCTGACATCTTCTTTACTATTGAATGTATAGCAGCTGTAAATGCAATGGTTGCCAAACCTTTCTTGGTAATTCAACTTGAGGTAACTCACTTACCATTATTTATGTGAAATTTTTTATGTTCATTTCATTGTATACATTTTTGGGCAACTTTATTTTCCTTATTCTTTACACTATTTTGCTGACAACTTTCCTCTCAACTTTATTTACTACTGAATGTATAGCAGCTGCTATTGAAGCTGCAAATGCAATGGTTGCTAGAGCTATTTTCACAATAGCTACAGTACAGATCAAATCATCTTCACATGTTAATCTTAATACACTGTTCTTTACAGAGCTTATGAATTATACAGTAGATATTTCCTCGCATTTTTTAGCCATTTTACTGTTTATTGTCCTTTGCAAAAATACCAATTATACTGGTTTTTGTTCTTCAAAGACAAAATGTCAAAACATTATAGCAGATGCTGCTACACTGTTGAATGCAATGAATATAAGTAGAGCTTATGAATTATGCAGTGAATATTTCCTTCAAATTTTCTGCCATTATACTGGGTATTGTACTTTGCGAAAATACCCTGTAGTTCAAAATCATATTTTATTAATTAAAATGAAGTAACAATAAAATATATATATACATACCTTCATTTATTTAAAAAAGTTTGACACTACCCATTTTACAATTTCTATCTTTCAAATAGAATACCATAAATTAAAATATTGATCTCCACAAATCTTCGGCGTACCCATTGCACACGAAGGTGCGATTACTAGTTTTAGTAAAGAATCCACTTTTTCTTTCCAAATAAAGCAAAGGAAAAGCTAGATAAATAACCCACCAGTTTAGGAAACACTGCGGTCAATGTGATCAGAAAGTACACAGTTGAATCCTTACAATCATACCACAAACTGACAATGGAATTATTAAATAAAAATTTCATCCTAATCCACATATACCCTACAATGCCTTACCTACACAGTATTGTCTACTTCTTTCCGGACTCAGATATTTTGAGTTCTATTTTGGGCAGCATAGCAGTGAGAACGAGTTGTGGCAACATCAGGTAGGGGAGAGGGCCCAATAGTCGTGCAGGGTCTAATAGTCGTGCACCCAATCGTGAATATAATACCCAATAGTCGTTTATATAATGTCCAATAGTTGTGATTTGACTACCCATAATTAAACAAAATGTATGCTTTTGATCTAAAAAGCAACCAATCATGTGATACCACATCAGCGCTCAACTACTCATGATGTAATGCACTAGAATTGGTCTCACTATTTTTTGGGGCATTTTTGGACACCTTGACAAAAATGCATGCTGATATGGCATCATATTTGATGGCGCCTTGAAACCTTAGTTATAAGCAGAGAACCTACCAAGTAAGCTGCTGTAAAAAATTGGGAGTGATTTGCAATTTCGACGTAGGATAATTAGAAGCGCGAAGTTAGGGTGCACGACTACTGGGCCCTCTCCCCTAGTAGACTGCATCTAAACCAAATTTGGAGCATTTGGAATGCTCCTACTGCCATTGGGGTTTTTTGTTTATTGTGACTAATTTGTTTTGTGTGATTGCAAGCTAAGAAGAAAGGAATCGGTGTTTGAAAACAAACGTTGAACAGTTTGTCATTTGCATGATTTAATCTTGGAAGCTTTTGAATGGCAGGAAACTTCAGACCAACTTTATTTGGTTTTTCTATGGGGAATGAAGAAGCAGCAGGGGAAAATTTTCTACCCTGCACTGAAAATTCTCATAGAATTCAGTGCAAACATAAAGAGATTGAGATGTTTGATGGGAGTCCCCATTTCTTCAAAGTCATAGTCAGAGACTTTGCCCAAAGATTGGTAACTCTAATGCTCATATACCCTTTTATTTTATTTGCATGCGTTGTTGAAAGTTCATTTTATATGGGTTTTGTTTACTGCAGCGTATTCCTCCTGTCTTTGCTCAAAAAGTCAGTAGTGAGATTGGAATGGGACGGAATGGGGTTTTGCAAGGCCCTAGAGGCCCGCGGTGGAATGTCAAACTATGTAGTACAAGCACTAAAATTGAATTTTTTGGCCGGGGTTGGGAAAATTTTGTACACCAACATGCAATAGAGTTTGGGGATTTTCTAGTATTTAAATACATCTGTAGGATATATTTCAGAGTTAAGATATTTGGGAAGAATGGGTGTGAAAAAAAATCCCTATTTTTCATTACGAGAAGATCCAGAATGATTATGATTCACAGAAGAGAGGCCCTGATATTACTGCCAATGCTAGTGCTACTCTGACGAATTCTGTTCACTTGATGAACAGAAAATTGTCAATTGATTTGAAAAGAAAATCAGCAGCAGATGCGGAAAATAAAATGAAAAAAAACCAAACCTTCTTCTCGTAGTAAGTAAAAGCTTTGTCCTCAATGAAAAATTGAAAATTTGCCAAACTTGTGTCTCCTAAATGTCTCCTAAATTATGGGAAACTCTAAACCTAGCATTTGAATAACCACAAATTTTAATTTGCATGCAGGCCATCCTTCCGACAGTCCTGAACATTTCAATCCATCTGCTACCGAAAAGGAACGTCAGATAGTAGAATCTGCGAAGACAGAAACTCAGAGAAGGAAAAGGAGGATAGCTTATTATGTTTCTTGCAGACGTCCTGTTAACGAAGTAGAAAAGAAGAAGGCCCTGGGGGCTGCTAATTCTTTCGTATCCGAAAACCCCTTTGGCTTAATAACTATGACACCATCAATGGTATACCGATTGTTTAGGCTTGTAAGATTCCCTGGCCTCTCTCTATGCCTGCTTGTATTTAGATATATTGTCATTAGATCTAGGGTGATATTCATCAATCTCTATTATATTGCAGTCTCCTATACCCTGCAAGTCTGCATTATGAGAGTTTGACAGACGTTTAAGAAACCAATCTATTGCAGTCTATAGGATATTTTGGTTTCTGTATTTTGTTATGTGTTTTTGAATAATAGGGTTTAAATGGTTCTTAATAGGTTAATGTTGCTTAGTTTGTGTGAAAATTTTATTCTGCAGAGCATATCAAAAGCATTTGTAGATAATCTCAAATTACCAAGAGAAAGAACAGAAGTGACTCTTGTGGATCCTAATAAAAGGGAATGGCCTGTACGGTTCCTCGGAGATCTCCCTAGAGCTACCATTGTTGCTGGATGGAGACTTTTTTCAACTAGTAATAATCTTGAGGAAGGAGATGTCTGCGTTTTTGAGCGGGTACATGGTAGCGAAAACAAAATTAAGCTTAATGTCCATATTTTCCCCGTTGTCAAAGACTGTCGTCCCTACTTGTATATTAAACCAAAGTCATTTGGACCTGAACAGGGAAAATATGTGAAACAAGGAATAGGACAGCTGCAAGGGGAGAAGGAAAAACCTAGTAATGGAAACAAATGTATTAATCTGGATAAACCAAAATGTAAACTTTCCATTTCAGAGAGGAAAGCAGTTTGTAGGCGTAGCCTAAGATTAGCACAAGCATGTCATTTGGCAAAGTGTCCAAAGAAAGAACTGTGGGATGGCAGGAATGTGGTGATATTGTTGTAAAGTGACCACTTCTAGATGATGTGAATGGCAAAGAAGAGGACTTGATGATTGTATGGAATGGCAATTATGCTAGAAGCTGTGCCATGGTAAAACTGAATAGAAGGTTTTATACTTAGTATATTTTTCAGATTAATGTACTTTTCATTAGAAATTCATCATTATTTGCTCTTGCATTAGAATTTCCTTTTTAATTGTGCATTTCTTTCCTTTTTAATTATGCATTTCTCTATTTTTATTAGTTTCAGCTTTCATATGCATAGAAACATGGAATACAAGGTATATCAATATTTGGCATTTTATCTTCTATTTTTAGCCTTGCAATTAAAAGGAAAAGCAGTTGTTTTGTAGTGACATTTTGCATTCCTTTTATTAGGTTTAGTTTACTAAAAAAAAATTAGGGGCGCTCCTACTTCACTGTCCATAGATTCAATAGCTGTATTTGTTATCAATAATGATCACATGTTATGCTCGCTCAAAGGGAGATGATGCTTATCCATAATGTGATTTAGTTTTAAATTTTTATTTAATTTCTGCAATATAGAAAAATAAGATCTTGTAATATTTAGCTATCGATGAACTTTTCATGCCTTTCTAAAGTGTAATATGTATTGATAGTTGGATGAGGAATAAATACCCTCCCCTAACCTGTATTTTTCTTCTGTTTGAAGATTCTATGTGATAGATTCATTGAGAAGCGTATTGTGTTTTTGAAAGGGAATTGAAAGGGATTGTATATTTGCACCAATAATTTCCCCTTTTGACTTCTATCAGAGCATTGAAATTGGAAATTTCATCATTCATTGTCTCCACTTTGATAATGACAGTCACCGGTATTCCTTTCTCTTTCTTATTCTTATAAAATCTCCCACTTTCCTGTAAATTTTGTTTCAATTTGTAAAATTTCATGATTGCAGGCAGCAGCACATTTCAAATAAGGTCTGTTACATATCATCATTAAAGAATAATGGCATTTTCATGAGGCTCCTAGTTTCTCCAGATTTTTGTGACTCCCACCCAAATTCCAGTAGTACATATAACCCTGGTAACTATCAAGGTTTTCTCATTTTTTTTGGCATCTGCGAACAAGTTGGTATTTAGTATGTACCCAAATACATATCCAACCCAACATTTAAGAGCTAAGTATGTTATGATACCTAATGGCAACGGACAACCGGTGCAGATCAGTTCTAGAGGCTCTGCAGTGCTCAAAAGAGTAGGGCAATGGCAGATCTACAACAGAGGAAAAGCATGGTAAGTATGATAATATCCATGGGAACCTGTCAGTTTCAGACCGAAAAAATCAGTTTGTATGGATTATTACTGCTCATGCTCATAGGAATGTGGAATATATAATATTTCTAACTTGCAATTGTAATTTTAGTAAACCTTACACCCAGTTTTCAAAGCTATGGCCTTCATCATGAAAATATTTTGAATATAATTTACTGGTTCAAAATGGAGTTAATATATAATAGCAACCATAAAACTAGAGAACTGAAGAAACAATAAAATCAAACAGTTTAACTATTTTCACGCTAGACCTCACTGCTAGCTTATATTTGATTCAAGTCTCTGCCTCCATTTACACCTCACCTTTTGTAGGGGGAAGTCTTTGTATTCACCAATGGTTTCTGCAAAACTTCCATGGTGATGTCCTTTATGATCTTTCTTGACTATGAAAATTCATAGTCCTTCCTTGTAATGTCCTGAAGATTTTCATTCTGGTTTATTTGGAACCATGCAGAGCTATAGACCAAAGAGAAGCATTGACCCATTTTTAAGCAAGCCTGAAACCACTTTGTATGGGTGGGACAAGTCCAGAAAAGCATGCGCCAGGTTATGATGGTTCTGACTTCTGTCTGCAAGATAATGGAATCAACCATCAATTATCCCCATGAAATAAAATTATGGGCATCGACAGACATATCTAGTGTTTTATGGTCCAAAGAGTCGTGGATTTTGCACAGTTTGTTCATTTATGTTCCCTTTGTACCGGAGGGTAGGCATACATGTGAATCCTCGAAATAATGAAATGGGTAGATCAAGATTTGTTGTTTGAGTAAAGTTGTAATGAATACGTTGAGAAGAGTCATTGTAGAAACCTCTAGTGGGTGCTCTACAGTATCCATGTGGACAAAAGCTGAAACTATCAGAGGCTTAATTGGTCAAAAAGAAAAAAGAAGCTTCCGTACGCCCCACGGTGGGAAGATGAAACAACAATGGTGAGAACGAGGAAAGGAGCATTTACTATAACCGTCAGCACCAGCAAAGAGTGGACAAAAAGACATCGAAATTGTCCAAGAAAAGCATGGAGGGAATAAAAAAGGGAATTGTCTATGCATGACCGTATGTATTAATTAATTAATAAATATCGTCAAATGGTCGTTTTGAGGGCTGCATAGACAATTCCATAAAAAAGGATGCGCAAAGGGAAAGAAGGAAATATGTTGGCCTAATACCACCCCTTTTTAGCAAAAATCTCACTTCGAAACCTTATTTCTTCACCATGGGCCTTGTATGTAATTTTTTCTTAAAATTTATCTGATGAGTAATAGCATCCAACTATTTTCATTTTTTTAACCATATCAATAGTGTTACTTATAGTATTTGATTTGACTCTTAATTTTAAAATTATTGAATCGCTTACTATTTTATGTCCTTCCCAAAATTTCATCCCCACTAACATTGGCTCCTAGATATTGTTATCAATTAGATATGCACCCTATGCTAAGCTTGCAGAAAACTTAACTATCTATTGACACATGGAAACTTTCTTCAAATGTGGGTGATCTGAGTGAAGAAGGAATCCCCATAGTGAGTTGGTTTTTCGAATGATAATTCTTATTCTAAATGTTTGAGGTAAAGAGTTAGAAGGATAAACTGGATTTAAAACTTATGATTGAAATTCTATCATCTAAAATTATTGACCAACATTAAAAAGATTTCTGATAATACCTCACTCTCACCACCTCTCTAAAACTTGATTCTCACAATCTTACAACACATATAACCCAATAGTGATTTGTGCAAAGGTTTAGAATAAACACAAGGCACAACCTAAATTAGCATGCAACTCTCGCAAATCACTTAACAACAGTAAGACAAGAAAATGATTCAATAGATTTGAATCACAAGACACATCAAATTACTACTTGCAAAGCATAAACAAGAACTGAGAAAAGAAACTCTACTGTTTTATTGAATGGAGTGAAACTCTCAAAAATCTGAGTACAAAACTACTTACAAGCTCTCAAAATGTGTGTAAGAGCAAGAAACAAAAATTTGAATTGGGAAAAACTCTAAGTCTTTCTTCAAAATATATCTCTCCAAACCCTAATCCGAGCTCAATAGAAAAGCCCAGAAAAAAGCATCCAAATATGCATCATACTATGTAATGTAAGTGGAAAACTCACACTTTCCAAGATGTCAATCCAAAAAGCTCCTAAAAAATAGATTTAATCCACTTTAAAAGCTGAAAAAACCTCATCTTCACCCCATGCAACTCAATTTCGCCCAAGGAAAAATCAATCACCCAACTTTCATCAAACTGCTAAAAATAGCAAAGGAATAAAAATAATTTATAAAGCATTGTTTTATCCTTGCTTTACAAGATACTTGCAGTTTTATTCTTCTCAACTTGACCTATTTTTTTCAATCAAGATTTTAAAAATCTTTGCAAAATATTATAAACTTTCATATCTCCATACAATTTGATTTTTCTTCTAAAAAATCATAAATATATAAGGGACAATATTTATCTTTGAGTTTTAAATGATTTTCTAAAAAAAAAACCTAAGGCATGAATGTTTATCTCTAAGGCATAAGCATTGACATTAAAATAATTGTATCAAAACCTAATCCTAAAGACTTAGGCATATGAAGTCAAATGAAACTCTAAGGCACATGAAATTTTTTGGCCACATGGTATATTCGACTTGGAAATTTGATATTTCTAAAACCTTGGACAATATTCCTTAAGTCGAATTAGTGTTAACAAAAACCCTAAGAACAAAACATATAATGACCTAAAATTTTGGCCTCATTTCACACTTTATGTTTTTGAGAAAAACCTCTCTGCTAAGAATATCGATGCCAGCACAGAGCTAGGGTTTTGTAGAAAAATGTGAAAGGCATGGCTGTCGATGCTCCTGTAGGTCGAACCTTACCAACAAATGCATGGGTAAGTTATCTTCAAGCCATTCGTGGCCTCTCCTCTTCGTTTTGAAGCAGTCTTTTGGCGTCAAGGCCGCAGGCTTGGCATATATTTTTTGATGTTTCCTTGTGTTTACTTTACTTCCTGTTCATCTCCTCAATTTGGTCGCCATGAGAGACTTGTTTGAAGCATAATTTAGAGCTTTGTTGGAGCCCTGTAATGGCTCAACTGCGGGCTCATAAGGCTCTCTACAAGCGCGTGATCATAAACTTCATTCTCTTTCGTTCTCCTTGCATTTATCTCTTAAACAAAAGTTCATAAAAGCTTTTCTTTTGTAAAGAAGAGAAAAATACAACCATTGTACAAGTCGTGGCTTGCTTGAAGATTATTTTTGTGTTGAAAAAGCAAAATCGAACCTCCATTATTCTTTCATATATCTATTCACATTAAAAAGAAACCCTAGATGGTTTTGAACTTTTGAAAAAAATTGCAAACCTTTGAAAGTCAACAGGACACTCCAGGCCGCAGGCTTTCTTCTTTTTCATCTAGGTATTTTGTAGACCGATTGTATCTCCATTCTTGTGTATGACTTAAAAAATTTATACTCTACTTCTCATGAAGAAAACCCAGATGGGTTTCGAGCTTTGGTGAAATTCTTATCACATTTCCTGAGAGTTTTTTCATGTCTCCAATTTCTAGGCTCGACCCATAGTGTAAAAATGACACTACTCCATGCATTTTCTATTTAGAGATGAAAACCCAAAGTGGGTATTGCTAATTTAAAAAAAAATAGGTTTCTTCTGGTCGCGACCACTATAGATCAAAATGGGTATTTGGCCATTTCTCTATTTGTTATCATGAGCAACTTCCTGTTGCAAAGCTTCATTTATGTGATTGTGCATCTCCTGTAGCAATAAATCTGGTGGCTCCTGCTGCTCTATCATTATTCCTGTATCAATATGTTATTCTCCAATTTTATCTTCAACCAATGCTTGACAAAACCACAACTAAATGCAATTCACAAGCATTAAATATATTGTTTGAAGCAACCATAAAATAATATGATTCATGCTCCATCAAACACAACAAACTTTTGAAGTATATAAGGATTTTGTAGAAAACCTCTTGGGTTAAAATTGTAGCATAAATTGATTCTGCATTTCCTTCATGGGCACTACATAATGAAGCCATTTACTAATTGCAATGCTCCACTTAGTTCTCATAGTGCTCCTTTGTATATGATGTTCCACATTTATTTAGCTCCAACACTTAATATGTTACATTCCAGTCCACCATGCTATCTTTGAATCCATTCTTTGCTTTTAGCAGGCACATAAAAACTTCTTTTGCTTTCAAATGCATCCATCTCACTTGTATTGAAAAGTGGCATCTAGTCAAAATGATACCCTCAAAATTGTATTCTGCATTCAATGGCCTGATTTGACAATACCAATGTTCCTATCCTTGGCACTCTTCATGCATTTTTATGTCCTCTTAAAATATGGTTGCTCCATGCACTTGTTCTCTTTCAAATACATTGATGCATATACTCCATTTAATGCAACATTTGCATTCAGACATTATAGTTCCAGTGGTTACTTGTAAGTTACTTTAATGCTTGTTACCTCCCATTCAATATACTTGAATGCTTAAAAAAAAATACATTCTCAGCTCAGCATTGTCATGAAATAAGGCAAATGAGAACTTGAAGATCCTTCATATGCTTCCATTATTTATTAGTATTTTGTTGATGAGGCATTATGTATGTCTATTCACTATCACCATTTATGAGCATGAGACACTTGATGCACCAGAAAAGAATATCTTGAACAACATGAATAAAAATGACCAAAACAAATAGCAGCAAAGATGCAATCAATTTAACAGTATTAAAACTTTTCAGTATGGAAATTGATGCATCTCATTTGATTTTGTATCTGAATTGAGCTCATTGTTCACTTGTAATTTTCACTTCGTTGTTCTCAGATTTGATTGTTATTAGTGAACGATGCTCTTGATTGTTTTGATGGCTTAAATATGTTTCACTCCTTCATGATTGGCTCATATGAGCATGACAGCCATATTTCCTTACTCAGCCCCATTTGTATATTGAGGGGCAACATGCCGAGCTCTACCCTTGTGGGAGCCCATTTTACTCCACATGCTTATGTCTTCATGAAATGATCAACTACATGACTTTTCCTATACCCTCACAGGAAACAAACAATGTTAGCATAAAATAATGAAGTTTAAAAGGTTCCATGATGTGACATTTCATTTTCAGGCTCTTATTATTGCATTATTCATTTATAGCTGATTTCATGCATTTCAAGGAATGAACTATATCTTTGTTGGGAGAGAATGTAGTGTAACTCATATCCAAAGCTCTAATAGGACTTTCCCAAATTTTTGCAGGTATACTCAAAATCGGAAGCAGGACAGAGCAGGCTGCAAGCACATCAACTGAAGATCGACACACATGCAATGATGGATATGTCTTATGTTATTTGCTTCTTACTTCTTTCACCTTCAATTGTATAATTCATTTCTTGCAATGAATGTTTTTGGCTATCTCCATGACTTGTGTCGATCTTTTCATTTCTCTTTTCATTTCCATCTAAAAAGAAATGCATCCAAATGCAAAGTTGTACAATCATTTGTATTTGCAAACAAATGAAATACTGTATTCTGTTATGTACTTCATTTATGTTCCAAAGTATTGAGTAATAACTCTGAAACTTTGTTCTTTGAAACAATTGTATAACTGGAACTTGATAAACCTAGTGCAAACAACAGTTTAAGCACATGCAGAAATTAACTAAACTTTCACTTTAAAATGAAACAAACTAATCAGCTCTGCCAATTGAACTGTATTGAAAATTGGTAATAGATATATCTACTTTAACTTCCAATTGTAAGCAACCTCTCCTATTCACCATTTATAGAAAAATTGAATCACCTTCCATGTGAAAAATTTGAATTCATCTCTAAGTTGTAAGATTAAATTGGAAAACAACCTTTCATGATATGAGATGTTATGTGTTTACATGCCAATCTTATGAACTTCAAAATCCTCAATCTCACCTATGTGATTTCTAATGACGACTCATGCTAGCAGTAGGAGTGGGGTTACTTTTGCCATGCTAGGATTTGATCCTCCATTTTCTTTCTCCTTAGCAAGTGTTATTGGCATTCTTAATAGGCTTGTGGGAATACTAATTAGATCATTGGAATATAAATGTTTACCATATCCCTAAGAATTGGATGTTTTAGAATAAGATTCAAGGGGTTGATACTCTTCATTTCCCTCTTTATTTTCTCAAACTCCATTCTTTTCTCTTGCTCCTTTTTCTACTCTTTCTATAGTGTCCATATTATCTCCAAGTATTCTTTATTTTTCTTCTTCGTTGCATTCTCATTTTCTATTCCTTCATCTCCCTCTTTATAGCTCTATTCACCTTCCTATCATTTTATTAGGTTTTGTTCTTGCTTTTGTGTCATCAACCTCTTTCATCCATGCTTCTTACTCCATGAATATCTACATGTACTAATCTCTAGTGAGAATTTGAGATTTTTGACTTGATGTAATTGTAGTACCACTCCCATAAAAATATTTCTCATTCACCCTTGTGTTTGGTAGCTTTAGCAAAAAGATAATAATGAGGCACATGCTTTGTTTCCTTTTAGTTATCTATAAATTGATTTATAACATTTTTTGCTGCCATTTCTTATTTTTCTCTCAATAAAATTCCTTCATCATCTATGTCACTCTCTATTTATTACATATTAATGAACAAATTTGTTATTTGGAATATATGGAGGAGATGACATTGAATTCCTCCATCCTCATTATTAAATTTGAGGTTGAAAATAAGGTTTCTAGCACCTTCCATTATGTTCTATTATGCTTACCTAAGTAGGTTTACTTAAATCTACCATGTTTTGAACATTATGGTGTAATATCCCCTGCTACTTTTGATCTAATTTTTTCCCTCAAGGAATATCATAAGGGTTACCAAAAAGAAAAACAAAGATCTTGGTTACTATGATCTTCTAACACTTTAGGATTTTTCACCTAAAGGAGGGGGAATATACCAAAATTTCAATGTTTACACTTCTTAAACCACTATAGAAATTCCTTACAAAATCTGGCCTTAGTTTACTTCAAGGAATATTGCCGAACACTTCACTTGCAATCTCTCAACTAGTTGTTTCTGAGTTTTCAGTTTGTTTGCTTGCTTGAAATGTTGTCAAATGTAATCTAAATGCTTGCAAATAGATATTACAATGTCTATTCAATGAACCATATGCAAATACAATTCTCCTTTCGCTCTCCAAATACATATATATGAATTCTACATGCAAAAAGTGCATCTACAACCAACTGATATTTTATCAAACAATTGGCATGTGAACTATTACTTTAATCAACATGAACATTACATCAAACAATAGACATGCAACTTATCTCCCCTTTTATTGAATGACAATTTGCATACAATAATGACATAGATTAACCAAGACTCTTGACTTACAATAATATCTCATATAATGCCAAATTTTGATATGAATGTTCACCTACAACAACTCCTACTGTGACAATGCAAAATGAGCCAAATAATATGCAGGGACATGATATAAAATTTGTCTTTGCTTTGAGGACGAAGTAGCACTTCCTAGTACAATGGATGAGGGCTTCTCCTAAGCCAAAGTTGATCCAATGGAAGTTGCCCTTGTTATGCTCTCAGACCTCCCAGATGAATTAATAAGCAGCTACAAACCTTGATTCTTCACTCCTAAAATAATTACCATCCCTCAAGAACATAGGCGCCTAAACACCCAAGTAAAATTGATGCCTAAGCAAGCCTCCATGAATTAATTCATCCCTCCTAGGCAAGTCACCCCTGTCTAATATAAACTTCTGATATAAAATAATGGAAGCCTCTATACTCCTTCAAGTTGCATTGAAAATTATCTCTAAACCTTCTAAGGAGGTGTGCTCCAAACCCTTGTGAAAATGATATCAAAAGAGCAAGCTGCAAGCAAATTCATGGTCTCCAATGATGATTGGAAATTCAATATCAGACCTCTGGAACTTGATATCAGATCTCTACTCCTTCCTTAAATGCAATAAATCGATGCAAACATGACCTTCAATGATCACTATAGCTAATATACAAAACCCCTAAATCAAACTAACACATAATTGGCCTTTGGCCACAATTTTGACTCAAATGAAAGGACTGTAATGTCCTCTCCAATATGCAACCCTTCAGAGGAATATTTCACCACTTCAATTATTCTAATCAATGGGAGTGATCGTTCCCAATGACCAATAGAATATTCTATAGAAACCCTAGGCTTCTCCACAACATAACAAGTCAAGTATCAAATATCCTGGACAAACAAAAATGAGCC
>VDFB02000020.1:40749347-40768846 GCA_007258455.2 Sequoia sempervirens
CTGACCTAGCAGAGGGGCGGACCCACCCATCAGGGGTGGCCCTAACCTTGACCAGGGGTAGACCTACCCTCCACAGAGTCTAGAAATAGAAGATCTTTTAGTTTTTTTCAAAGAAGGGTGGACCCACCCATCAGGGGCAAACATAACCTAGTTTAGGGGTGAACCTAACCTTTTTTTAGGTGCAGACCTATCCAAAACTAGGGGCAGACCCGCCCAAAACAACTTTTTTCCAGAAGATGAAAACTAAAGATTAAGCACTTTTTTAAGCTGTTTTGAGTATTTCTGACCCCCTAACATTTGTTGTTAGTGTATGTGCAAGGATTAGACTAGCATTTGGTGGAAAATAGAAAATAAAGTACTAACAAGTTTTTTGCAGGGCTATCCGTTTCAAAACAGTTATTAGTTGTTTTTTATCATTTTTTATTAATTTAGGCACATAGATTAACTAGGGGGTGTCAATATACTTTGTGTGTCATGCTTGTGGTAGGCTATTGATGTATCCAATCCCCTTGCGCCATTTGGCAATCCTGGGTGATAAGAAATCATAGCTTACCAAGTCCTTTTGAGTCTCATTTTTTTTCTTAGGGGACTTTCTTGGGGATTTCATCACCCCAAGGGACAATCCCAACCACGCATATCGGAAAGGTATACAAAGGGGAGAGAGCCAAAGCTATACCCCAATCCATCCACGTCATTATTGGAAAAGTGTCAGGATGATGTGAAGAGTTGGTATGAGCCTTTAGTACCTCGCTGAGGTTCCTAACTCACGCTTGTGACAGGTTCGTGTTCACGGTTTGGGCCTCACGTATCGGGTGTTTATTGAGGACTCCCTAGCAACCATGTTTATCCTAGAATAGAGGACTTTATCGACCATACCCATTCTACAAATCTTAGGATCATGTTGCTTGAACTTTTTTCTTTGTGCAAAACCAATAATTTTCTATTCAGTCGAGTCAGCCTTGTCCTCTGATTGTTATTTGTTATGTTTTGGGTCCTTTACCTTAGTAATTTTTGTGAAAACCTAGTTCAGACTTGTCCAGGGGCGGACCTGCCCTCTATATTAGTCCATTTTTAGTCTATTTTAGTCAAAATTTGTCCAACATTTAATCAAACAGGCGGACCTGCCCTCAAGGGGAGGACCTGACCTCTTTCAGGGGTGGACCCGCTCTCTAGGGGTGGACCCAATCTTTTTCAAGGGCAGACCCCTCCCTTAAAAAATCAGTCTTATCACCCGTTCATCATTCTAGACACCTGTTTCATAATTCTGAGCGCCCGTTTCATCATTTCGATCACCCGTCTCCCCATTCTGAACATTTGTACACCAGTTTTGAGAATCCATTCCTCATCCTGAACATTCATTCCCTCGATCTGAGGGTCCATTTTCTCATTTCGTGCACCTGTTTACCTATTTCAAACAACTATTTTTGTCTATTTTCACTACTAGGGGTGTACCCGCCCTTAGTAGAGGCGTACCTTCCCTTCTAGGGGAGGACCAGCCCTCCAGGGATGGACCTGACCTATTCTAGGGGTAGAACCACCCTTCAAACAACTTTTTTTGTCCTTCATTTGGTCATTTTGAGTGTCGTTCCTTTGTTCTGACTAACTGTTTTCTTGTTTCGAGTGACCGTTCACCCATTCTAAGCATTCATCTCCCCATTCTGAAGGTCAATCTCCCTGATCAAACATCTATCCATTTCAAACCTCCATTCATCCAACCATCCTTCTGCTCTGGGTTTCCGTTCACCTGTTACGATAACTGTTCTCCACGTTCCAAGTGTTGTTCATTCATTCCGGGTTGTCATTCACCTTGTTGTGGAAATCATCCTCCCATTTTGTTAAACTTCATTTGAAGTAGTTACCCGAGTTGATTTAGGTTTCTGAGTTTGATCGTCATCCTTTGAAACCAGCTTAGGATTGTCATTCATCCTAAGTCGATCATTCTCATCGGCCCTATCAATCCACTTCCATCTCAGGTTGGATTTGGTGCCGTCATCATCCATCCATCCTTTAATCGATCAATCAACACCTTGTGTTACCTACAATAATTCCTGAACTTGGTTTTGAACCCCTATCATCATCCTAATTCACCCTATCAATCATTTATCAATCCAATCCAACCCTATCTCATCAATCATCTTATCAATCAATCCAATCCAATCCAATTTAGCCAATCATTTTATCAATCAATCCAATCTAATTTCATCGATCATTTATCAAGCAATCCACTCTAATTGAATCAAATCAAATTCATTATCCATCATCCAATCCTATCCTATCAAGTCACATCTTTGTTGGATAATCCATCATCTAATCAAGTCAGTCCTCCAATCATCATCTTGATCATCCTCGTGTCCTAGTCCACTCCATCATCTTGCATGCAGGTCTAGACCTAGTCATAGGAAAAGAAGATGGCCGAGCAACAAAACCCTGGATCCCAACCTAACACACCGTACGAAAATCCTCTCATTAATGGGGGTCATCACAATATAACACCGAAGATCAGAACAACTAGTCGCATGGTGAAGAGAGTATGGTCAACCAGCTCGAACTCACACTTGAGGAACATTTTAGTAACCCTACCAATGTGCAAATGATAGATTGCCTGCTCGAACAACATGGGGAATTAATCTTGGCCCACCCAATTGAAAAAGGTGTCAAACCTCCATCAGGTGTTGACCTATCCAAATATGGCAATTCTACACGTAACATACCCCAAGTTTCACAAAATGCACTAGGTGATTCATACATCCCCAATGTTCCTCCAGTGGAGGGTTGGAATCAACCTGAATTTGGCAACGTCATCGTTTACCACATCAAAAATCCCATGAGCACCCCAATCTTAGTCATG
Source organism: Sequoia sempervirens (assembly GCA_007258455.2). NCBI lineage: Eukaryota > Viridiplantae > Streptophyta > Pinopsida > Cupressales > Cupressaceae > Sequoia > Sequoia sempervirens. Next base: position 40,752,196 of record VDFB02000020.1, read on the forward strand.
GGGGCTTCCCAAGTATCTGATCCCAATAACCCTTTCTCCTACGGCATGCCACAAAATATTCCCTAGTGTCTTCCATTAATGGTAACTGCACCACCCCTTTTGAATCAACCTATAGTAAATGTTGGGGCAACCCTTTCACCACCTTGCCTCCACCTCTTGGAGCCACAAATCTACCACCACCTCCATTTACATCCCAACAACCCCCGCAAGGTACATCCCAACCAAATGTTCCCGTTGGCACCCAACAACCTCCTTTCCAGAACACCTCTACATCATCTCAACCCCCTAATTAGTAGCAACCCCCGCATAATCCTTTGATTTTATCACAAAAACCACCACACCAATTGCAAGGCAATCCATCTCGACCTCTCATCTAGACCATCTCCCCATTGCTCGCATCTATTTTACGTCTACAATTTCAACCACAACACAATATCCCATCTCGGCTCATGCAACCGCCAATATCACATCAACAACCTCCCCAACACTATTTCTATCATAACTAGCTATAGTTCGAGCAACAACCACCCTATGTGGCCTCCCAACAGTCACAACAATACCCTCAATACTAGCAGACCAATCCATAACACTCCATTCCTCCGACATTATCCCACATCCTTATCAGATAGACCCATACTATACCTCACAACATCAGCCCCCATACCAACAAACACCCTCGACATACCAGCAAGGGAAATCATCATCTTACTATCAGAATCCATATATCTTTTGGAAATTGTGCCTCAACTTGTTGGCTTGTATCTATGTTCAAGTCTTCATTGTCGGTTGATCGCTGGAGTTCCTAAGTTCGTAACCTAAGTCACAGAGTTTGGAAGTTTCATAACCTCCTGACTGACTGATCATCTTTGTTGTTGTGGCATCAGTGATTTCTATAACTTGTAACTTAAGTCACAGAGTTTGGAAGTTTTGTAACTTCCCGACTGGGCGACAATGGTATTAGCTTGTCGCAGGATTTGGTAAACTCGTAACCAATAGTGGGAGTTATGAAGTTTGTGTTTTCCTTGACTGAGCGATAGTGGTATCGGCTTGTTGCAGGAATTGGTAACTTCATAACTTGTATGCGGTGGTTATGAATTTTTAGTTTTCTCTGACTGGACGACAATGGTCACGGGGATTGGTAAATTCGTAAGTTGTATGCAGTGGTTATGAAGTTAACAATTTGAGTGACGCACCGATGGGTGTTCACTTTGGTGGGGCCATCTAGATGGTTGCAGGTGTACGAGTGAGTTGGTAATCAAAAGGACTAACTCGTGGATACCTAAAGTCTTCAGGATTTTGTTTATAAACTAATGATTGTTAATATTTCGCGCCAATGTGGGTTAATGTCAACAGTTGAGCTTCTTGGCGGTTGAGCAAACCGAATCGGTTTGGATAGTAGATTCTTGGAAATCGAAGGGTTGAAGTGAATATAGTAAGAAGACTAATTGGGATTGTGTGTAGAGCAAGAAGAAAAAAATTTGGTGTCAGTTGAGTGGACTATATGTTGAAAGAACATTGTAACAGTGTTGTGATTGATTGTGGTTAGCTAATTGTAATGCTACTGTGTAATATCAGAGAACTAATACCTATGAAGGAGGGATCTGTAACTTTATTGTAATTTTTTTTTACTGTGAATAAAGTGACTTCTCTTTGCTGGTGGGTTTTTCTCCCGAAAGGGTTTTCCCACGTAAATCAGGTGTCTATTCTCTGTCGATATTATTGTCTATTTTTTTATGTGTGAATCTTAATGCTCTATAATCTTGAAATTAAAAGTACTCCTACATTATTTCCCTGTGAATTGACATTAGGAAAGTGATTTCTGCACTAAAGTCTTTCCTTACAAGTGGTATTAGAGCCTGGCTAGTTGGGTTTTTTGTGTCATTTTTGTTTAGTGGGAGTCTTGTAGAAGTCTGGTAATTATCAAATTACAGATTGAGATGGCACTAGCAAGTACATCTGGAAATATTGAAATTGAGAAGTTCAATGGCAACAATTTTGAGTTGTGGAAACTCAAAATGGAAGATCTATTGGTTGATCATGACCTTTGGATGGCTGTGTCTGGAACAAAACCTTCTAGCATGAAGCAAGAAGATTGGGATCTTGCAAATCGAAAATCAAAGGGGATGATAAGGCTCTGTTTGGAAGACTCTATTTTTAATAATGTACATGAAAAGAAGACTACAACCTCCTTATGGAAAAGACTTGGAGATATTTATCAAGGCAAGTCCTTGGTAAACAAGTTGTTCTTGAGGAAGAAGCTGTATTCTTTGAAAATGCAGGAAGGAGCATCTGCTGATGATCACTTGAATACCTTTAACATGTTGATTGCTTAGTTAACATTTGTGGGTGTGAAGATTGAAGAAGAAGATTGTTGTATGTTGTTGTTATGTTATTTGCATGATTATTGTGATCACTTGATGATGGCCATTGGGAGTATAACATCCTCTTTCAAGATGGAAGATGTTGTTGCTTCTTTGTTATCAGAAGAAATGAGAAGAAAAACTTATGAGATGGTGAAGGAGGCTCTTGTTGTTTGAGGCCAATCAAAAGAAAAAGGAAAGAAGGACATGAAATCTAAATCGAAATCAAAAGGGAGATCAAAGTCTCCTGCAAAAAGTCCAAGGTGAAGTGTTGGAACTGTGGGCAGTCTGGTCATGTCCGAAAGGATTGCAAAGAGGAGAAAAATAAGAAGAAGAAGAACTCTTCTGACAATGATTCTTCTCAGAGTGAAGTGGATGCCTTCATTATAGCCTTGGAAACTTAGGCATCAGATGATGTCTAGTTGATTGATTCTGGAGCATCTTTCCACATGACATCTCATAGAGACTAGTTCACAAAGTATGAAAAATGTGATGGTGGAAAGGTGTACTTGACAAGTGACTCATCCCTAGATATAGTTGGCTGTGGAAGAGTCAGAATTTAGTTCCCTGATGGAAGGGTGAAGGGAATCAATGATGTTATCCATATACCAGGTCTGGCTTGAAATTTACTTTATGTTAGTAGGCTAAATGATGCTAGTGTATAGGTCTCTTTCTCTAATGGTGTTTGTAAGATGACAAGAGGCTCTAGAATCTTGTTGGAAAAGGGTGCTCAAATTGGTACTCTATATAAGTTGGACGCAAATGCAGTTCAATGCAACAGTGCTTCTAAAAAACCATGTAAATCTATAGGGAAAGAGGTGATTGTTTCAGCAGGAGCTAATTCTTCAGAGATGAAGCTTCCAGCTGAGAAAAAAATGATGTGGCATCATAGGCTAGGCCACATTAGAGGAAGAGGTTTAAAAACCTTGAAAAATAAAAACCTAGTTGAAGGGCTTGATGACTATAACCTTGAATTCAAATTTTGTGAGCGTTGTATATATGGTAAACAACACTGTGTTTCATTTTATTCCAATCCTCATAAATCTTTTGGTATACTTGATTACATTCATTCTGATGTGTTTGGTCTAGTAAATGTTCATTATCGAATTCTAAATATTATGTTTCTTTTATTGAGGACTATTTGAGAAGGGAATTTTTGTATTTTTTAAAGAGTAAATCAAAAGTGTTCAGTCATTTTAAGGAATTTAAAAACCTTGTGGAAAATCAGACTAGAAGGAAAATAAAATGTTTAAGGACTGACAATGGCAATGAGTTTTGTTCTGATGAGTTAGAAAGGTGCTATAAAGATCATGGAATTAAAAGAAATAAGACTACACCCTATACTCCACAACAAAATGGAGTTGCTAAAAGGTTCAACAGGACAGTGATGGAAAGAGCATGAAGTATGCTGAGTAGTGTTGGCTTGGAGGAGAAGTTTTGGGATAAGGCAGTTGCAACAACATCTTATTTATTAAATTGTTCTCCTAATTCTACTCTTGTTGAGAAGACACGTGTGGAGGAATGGTCTAGTAAGAAGCCCTCTCTTAGACACATAGAGTTTTTGGCTGTGAGGCATATGCATATCTGCCGAATGAAAAAATATCTAAGTTGGAGAACAAAGTTGTTAAATGTATATTTATTGGCTATAGTGCTAGCATAAAAGGATACAAGCTTTGGAACCCTGTGACTGAGAAGGTTTTGTACAACAAAAATGTTATTTTTTCATGAGCTGAAGCCTTCTACTTTGGATATGCAGTCAAAGATAAAATCAAAAAATAAAAAGGATGTAGTTGAAATTCCTCCAACACCAGATAAAGAGGAATTAAAAAATTCAGAACGCACTGGAATATGAGGGAGACCTGAGTAGCTCTTTGAGAGTTCTCAAGAAGAACAACCCTCAACCTCACCTTGAGGAGGTCAACACATGAAAGAAAGCAACCTGATAGGTATGAGTTTTCTATGTTAAATTCTACTTGTGCCTATGCTTTGATTACTAGCACTGATGAGCCTAGGACTGTTAAAGAGGCAATTAATATGCCTGATGCAAACTCTTGGTTGGAAGCTATGAATGAAGAAATTGTATCTTTAGAAAAGAATGATACTTGGAGTTTGGTGCCCTTTCCTGAAGGCAGAAAATCTATTGGTTGTAAATGGGTATTTAAAAAAGAAAATAGGTCAGATGGCAAAGTTGTTGAAAAGTATACAGTAAGGTTGGTTAAGGTCATTCCCAAGTAGGAGGGAATCTGATTATGGAGAAATATTTTCTCTCCTGTAGCTAAGTGACATCTTATCAGATTTCTTTTCACCATGAGCGTATGACTTAGAGATTGAATAGATGGATATGAAGATAGCATTTCTTCATGGTGATCTTGAAGAAGAAATCTATATGTCCCATCCTAAGCACTATGTGGAAAAAGGTAAAGAACATCTGGTATGCAAGTTGATTTTTTTTTTGTATGGATTAAAACAATCTCCTAGAATGTGGTACCAAAATTTTGACACATTTGTTTTGTCTTTGGGATTTGTAAGATCAAAATCTAATCATTGTGTTTATTTCAAATCTAAAAATTATCGTGTATTAGTTATTGCCCTGTATGTGGAGGACATGTTGTTCATTGGGAATAGTAAGCTTATGATTTCTAATCTAAAATATCAGTTTTCTGCAAAGCTTGAAATGAAAGATCTTGGTGCAGTCACGTATATTCTAGGGATGGAAATAACTAGAGACAGAAAGAGCAGAAAAATTTGGCGCAGCCAAAGTAAGTATATTAACACTATTCTGGAGAGATTTAGTATGATTGATTGCAAGCAACTAGTTGTTCCAGTTTTGCAGGGAACAAAAATATTTGTTGAAGATTGTCCAAAATCTCCTACTAAAATGGAGGACATAACCAGAGTGCCTTATGCAAGTGAAGTTGGAAACTTAATATATGTAATGGTCTGCACAAGGCCATACATTGCCCAAGAAATGGGAGTTCTTAGTTGGTTTATGGCAAATCCAGGAAGGCCACATTGGGATGATGTGAAAAGAGTTTTTATATATTTAAAAGGTACATCAAGGTACGCTTTGTGTTATCATGGTAACTCGATTGGATCACAACATTCTCTCAGCATTAGAGGTTATGTGGATTTTAATTGGGAAGGGGACTTTGATAGCCGTAGATCCACCAGTGGATATATTTTCATGTTGAATGGTAGTGTAATTAGTTGGATGAGTAAGCGGTAGGTTGTAGTCGCTCTATCCACTACTGAAGTTGAATACATGGCAGCAACACATGCCTACAAAGAAGTTGTATGGCTTAAACATTTGTGTTCTGATGTTGGGTTAAAAAAAAGGAAAATTTAATTTGTTGTGACATTTAGCTCGTGCTATTTGTTTGGCGAAAAATCCAACTTTCCATGCCAAGATGAAACATATTGATGTGTAGTATCATTTTGTACGAGATATGGTGGAGGATGGAAAGGTTTGTTTAAAAAAGGTGGATACTCTGAAATATGTTACAGATGCATTGACAAATCCAGTGAGCATGGACAAGTACAAGTGGTGTGTTAGTTTGATGGGCCTTGGAGCCCATGACCTTCATTAACTTTGAGTTTGGAAGAAGCTAGTAAGTCCTCGTCAAGTGGGAGATTGTTGGAAATTGTGCCTCAACTTGATGGCTTGTATCTTTTTTCAAATCTTCATTGTCGGTCGATCCCTGGAGTTCCTAATTTTTTAACCTAAGTCACAGAGTTTGGAAGTTTCATAACCTCCTGACTGACCAATCTCCTTTGTTGTCGCAACATCTGTGATTTCTATAACTTGTAACCTAAGTCACAGAGTTTGGAAGTTTTGTAACTTCTTGACTGGGTGACAATTCTATCGGCTTGTCACAGGATTTGGTAAACTTATAAACAACAGTGGGAGTTATGAATTGTGTTTTTTCCCCGACTGAGCGATAGTGGTATCGGCTTGTCGCGAGAATTAATAACTTTGTAACTTGTATGCAGTGGTTATGAAGTTTGAGTTTTCTCTGACTGGACGACAGTGGTCACGGGGATTGGTAAATTCGTAACTTGTATGTAGTGGTTATAAAGTTAACAATTTGAGCGATGCGCTGATGGGTGTTCACTTTGGTGGGGCAATGCTGATGGTTAGTTTGATCGTGGGTGTACGAGTGAGTTGGTAATCAAAAGGATTAACTTGTGGATACCTAAAGTCTTTGGTATTTTGTTTATAAACTAATGACTATTAATATTTCACGCCAATGTGGGATAATGTCGATGGTTGAGCTTCTTGGTGGTTGAGAAAACCGAATCGGTTTGGACAGTAGATTCTTGGAAATCGAAGGGTCGAAGTGAATATAGTAAGCAGACTGATTGGGATTGTGTGTAGAGAAAGAATAAAAAAGTTTGGCATCGGTTGAGTGGATTGTTTGTTGAAAGAACATTGTAACAGTGTTGCAATTGACTGTGGTTGGCTGATTGTAATGTTGCTGTGTAATATTAGAGAACTAATACCTATGAAGGGGGGATCTGTAACTTTATTGTAATTTTTTTTACTGTGAATAAAGTGACTTCTCTTTGGTAGTGGGTTTTTCTCCCGAAAGGGTTTTCCCACATAAATCAGGTGTCTATTCTCTATTGATATTATTGTCTATTCTTTTATGTGTGAACCTTAATGCTCTGTAATCTTGAAATTAAAAGTACTCCTACATTATTTCCCTGTGAATTGACATTAGGAAAGTGATTTCTGCATTAGATTCTTTCCTTACAATATCAACCGTCAAATAATATCTCAACAGGATCCTTCGTCATCCTACCACCCATATCCATCCAACCCATCTACCTCGACTCCTATGCCACCGGTCAATGTGGAACTATCAGAAATCAAAGTTGCTTTGAAAGATCTCCAAGTTGGGACTGGTAAGCAAACCTTCAAATTTGAAGATATATGTCCCTATCCATTCGACCCTTCCATCTCATTGATTCCCTTCCGGAAACATTTCGAGATACCAAAATTTGATAGATACAAGGGAAACTAGGATCCTAAAGCCCACCTTCAAGAGTTTTACTCCTAGTGTCAGGAGGTGATGAATAACGGAAACTGCCTCTTACATCTCTTCCCACGGAGCCTGACAGGGAATTCCCTAGAGTGGTTCATGGGTCTAGAGTGGGGGTCCATCAAATCCTTCGTGGATCTTTCAAAGAAATTTGTTTCCTACTTCTCCTTCAATCTAGAGAAGGACACTGATACCTTGAATCTCCTCAAGGAGAAGCAACGTGAAGGTGAAACCTTTTCCAGCTACCTCCAAAGGTGGCATACGTTGGCAAGCTGAATGAAGATGTTGAAGTTGATAAATTCAACTTCACAGACCCCGAAGATCACCTGCATGCAAATAGCCTATCATAGAAAGAAGACATTCGAGACAAAAGGAAAAGGTGCTCTGAAAGCTGAAAATGTATTAATCAGAGAGTGGGATAAAATACAATGATCAATCCTTATAAAAGGAGATTGTGCAACCCTAAAGAAACCATAATAGGTAGACATTTCACAATTAATATAATTATTAAATGTCACAATATGCAAATTAAAGTGAAATCTTAAGAGAGGAATAAAGGTAACTTAATTATGTTAATTAAGTTACCTTTATTCCTCTCTTAAGATTTCACTTTAGTTTGCATATTGTGACATTTAATAATTATATTAATTGTGAAATATCTACCTATTATGCTTTCTTTAGGGTTACACAATCTCCTTTTATAAGGATTGACCATTGTATTTTATCTCTCTGATTAATACATTTCAGGTAACTTAATTAACATAATTAAGTTAAAACATTTACTCTAACAGAAGACCCCTCTCAAAGAGAAAGACATGGTCACTCTCTTTGTGGAGAATTCACATCCCGACATGGCCCATAACTTCAGGCTGCATTGTGTCACCACCTCCGTCGAGATAGTGGAGAAAGGACCCATCCTTGAACAGGCCCTTATCGCTAAAGGGTATGTCAAGATACACAATCATGACAAAGAACAGTCATCCAGAGATAAGTCACGCTACTAGAACAAGAATAAGAATGTTGTGAATGATGATGTCACTGACACTAAACATGTTCAAGTAGCTAGTACCTCTCAAAGGCAACAACCTACCTCTAATCAACCATCTGCACAAAACATCATATCAGTTTCATAGGGGGCACCTTGTCCCCCTCAACAGTCAAACCAGAACAATCAAGGGAGCAACAAATGCCAATTCACTCAATTAGGAGAACCCCTCAGTGTCGTGTTCAATAAGCTCCTGCAAGCCAATTATCCAATCACATATCCTGTAACCAAGCCACCTAATGAATCTAAGCCTAAACCAGCTTGGTTTAAAGAAAACGAATATTGTGAGTTTCACAAGATTAAAGGGAATACCTTGAATAAATGTTAGAGTCTGAAAACATATATCCAAGATCTTATAGATCGAGGAGATATTCATGTGGATGCCAATCAGGCTTCATCATCCAATGCTCAATTACAGATTTACCAAGACACCTTCCCTAACCATAATCAAGGTGCAAGCATGTCCAATAACAATCCCCAAAACAACAGTACAAATAAAATAAGTTATAAAAATGCGCCCATCAATTATGATGGCATTGTCCATTACATTGAGCAGGTAGAACCCCACATATCCATGATACATGTCAAAGCTAAAGATCCCCAATGTGTTGTTGCTACTTGAAGAACCTACATTACTGTCCCTGTAGCCTCCACATCCACCCAACAAAATCATGTGAATTCTCAATATAACATTCTTGATCACTTAGGAAAGACTCCTACTCATATCTCAATTTTGGATCTGCTTAAATCTTCTCCCGTGCATCAAGAGATTTTGAACCAAGCTTTATAGGAAACCCAAGTGTCTAACGACATTGATCATACACAATTCCAAGCTTTAGTAGGACATCTAGATCTATCCTACTAGTTACATTTCAACCAAAATGGCATGCATAACATTGATGCCAACCATAATCATCCCCTACACATCGAAGTCCTGGTTGCCTGTCATAAAATAAAAAAGGTCTTGGTAGATAATGGCTCTTCCCTCAATCTATGCACTCTAAAGTTTGTAAAGCAGTTAGGGTACACTCAAGCAGACTTGAGTAATCAAATCATTACAATCAAGGCTTATGATAAGGCAAAAAGAGATTCTGAAGGAATTATTAGTCTTCCCATCCAGGTTGGACCCTTGACTTAGTACACTACATGTCATGTCCTTGATCTGGACTTACCATACAACCTCCTCCTCGGCCGCCCATGGCTCCACACCATTAAGGCCATCCCCTCTACATATCATCAATGCCTAAAATTCCCAGTTAATGGACAAGAGGTCACCATTTACGCTAACCCACAACCATTTGAATACTATCACATCTTAGAAGCTTCATTTCCCCATTTTCATTATAGTATTGGAGTTGAAATGGAGGCACCTCAGTCGTCATCCTCCAATTCATCATCCACCACATCAACCACTCCATCTTCCACGACTGATTCCACCATCACTAAAGTCTAGATCATCGACAAGGGTTGTGGTGAATATGAAATGCATACAACTTTGAATGTGGAAACCATGCCACCATCACCATACACATATGGTCAACCTTTGTAGTCTATACCAAAGGAACAAGACAATACCATTACCTTCAGTGCCAAAAGAATCCCCACTACCACTTTCTGGTCCCCTGGTTTAAACACAGATGCACCAGAAGGTGATATCAGTTAGTGGATATATCATGAAGAGCCCCAACCAAATCCTCCCCTTAAGAAATATTTTCAAGAAGCATACCCCTAGTGTGCTAAGTTCACAGAGAAGCATAACTATCAAGGTGGGGGTCTAGGTAAAGAAGAACAAGGGCGGTTGCAACCTATTGATGTAACGAAGTTCCCGCAGAATTCAGGCCTAGGATATGAAAAAAAGTAGAAAGGCACTGCAACATCATCCAATACTTCCAATAGTGTTAGTGTGGACAATGGTCCCTTAGAAGACATACCTGAGGAAGATTCCATCATACATGTGTATGATGATGTGGATCACACGAACCTTTCATCCATGTTTGATTGCCTATCTATCTTTACCATTAGCATTTCCCTACGCCATCCTGAACTTATTGACTGGGACCTACGTGGTAGCACACTTGTCAATGTCTCCATGGATGCATATGTGAACCTTATGGGGTTGGTAAAAGATGAATGCTCTAGTTGCAAAAGTAAAAACAAGAAAAATAAAAAAATAGTCAACTAGTGAAAACCTCCCCAAGGCGCTACTTGACCTGGAAAAAGTAAAAATAAAGGATGCATTCGATAGTGAAAACCTCAATGAGGCACTAGAGGATGGAGACGTTCATCTTCCCCTTATGGGAACTCAATTATCTACATGATCACCCATCCTGATCGAAGAAACTCAAGAAGTCAATCTAGGTACTACAAAAGCCCCGAAGATCACCTACATAGCAAATCATTACCAGAAGAAGAATATTTTGTCATTGTCTAGCTACTCAAAGACAAAATCATCAACTTTGCTTGGTTGTACTCAGACATGCCAGGTCTAGACCCCGCTTTAGTAGTTCACCATTTGGATGTTTGCCCAGACACCAAACCTGTCAAGCAGAAAATGCATTCGCAAGTAGCACTATTAGTCAAGAAGGAATTGGAGAAATTACTGGATGTTGGATTTATCAAACCCATCGACTACTCTGACTGGATCTCCAACATAGTACATGTCACTAAACCTAATGGAGACATTAGGATTTGCACAAACTTCTAGGATCTCAACAAAGCCTATCTGAAAGATGACTTCCCATTTCCCAACATAAATATGTTAGTCAACCTCACTGCAGGAAACAAGATGTTGTCCCTCATGGATGGCTTCTCTAGCTATAATCATATTTGAATTGCACACAAGGACCAGCACAAGACTGCTTTTACAACACCTTGGGATACCTTTTTCTATAATGTTATGCCCTATGGTCTTAAGAACACAAGGGAAACATATCAGCGAGCAATGACTATTATCTTCCATGACCTCATCCAAATTATCATGGAAGGTTACGTTGATGAATTGTTGGGAAAATCTACAACCCGAGCAAAGCACCCTGCCATTCTAAAAAAGATCTTTGAGTGATTGGAACAGTAAAAGTTAAGACTAAATCCAAAAAAGTGTGTGTTTGGTGTCACGTCAGGAAAATTGTTGGGCTTCATAGTCTCCCGAAGGGGCATCGAGGTTGATCCCACCAAAGTAAAAGCTATCATGGATATTCCCCCACCCCAAAACCTAAAACAGTTAAGAAGCCTTCAGGGAAAGCTACAATCTATCCATCGATATATAGCCCAACTTGTAGATAAGTGTTAGTTGTTCACCCACCTTCTCAAGAAAGACACCACCTTCAAATGGAGTCAACAGTATCAGTTGGGTTTTGATAAGATCAAAGAATACTTGGCCACCCAACAATTCGAATGCCACCTATTCCAGGAAAACCCCTCCTATTATACATCTCTGCCACTTCAGTCACACTGGGGGCATTGTTGGCAAAGCATGATAAGTCGTCAAAAAAATGAGCAATCTATTATATTAGTCAAACAATTGTTGGTTATGAATTGAATTATTCACCATTGGAGAAAGCCTGCATCACAGTAGTCTTCAGTACACAAAAACTTAGACATTATATGCTCAACCATCCTATCAAACTAATAGCAAAAATTGATCCACTGAAATATTTGTTGTCCAGAACCACCTTAACTGATCAAATGGCTAAGTGGGTCATGCTCCTGAGTGAATTTGACATAGAATATGTGGATTGAAAAGCCGTAAAAGGACAAGTTATAGCTAACCAATTGGTCAATGCACCCCTAGTAGATGCTTACCCTTTGGTCACTGAATTTCTAGATGAAGAATTCTTTATAGTAGCAGAAGCACCCACCTAGATATTATACTTCAACTGATCCTACACTCATAATGGATCAGGGGCAGGAATTTTGTTTGTTACCCCTCAAGGTGATTACATTCCAAAGTCATTCAGATTGGAATTCTCGTGCACCAACAATATAGCTGAATATGAAGCCCTCCTCACATGCCTCAGAATTGCAAAAAAGTGGCACGTAACTCACCTAAAAGTCTTTGGTGATTCCTTGTTGGTCATTAAGCAGGTTAATGATGAGTTCCTGACAAAGGATGACAAGTTGTTACCCTACAAATGCATGGTAGATGACTTCAAGAAGTATTTCACCTCCATACAATTTGATTAGATTCCCAAGGTACAGAACAAAGTAGTTGATGCCATGGCTACTATTGGCTCCTTGATCGACATGCCCAAGGATCAAACAGAATGTGAGTTCCTCATTGAACAACTCTTAATCCCAACATATGACATCCCTGAGACCGAAATGGTGTGTGACATCATCGGTCCTGTTTCCCCTTGGTACCAAGACATCTATACTTACTTGCATGATAACATTCTACCCCTAGACCTTACAAAAAATCAACGCAAATCCTTTATCCAACGTTCAACTTGATACGTCATTGTTGGTGATACGCTTTATCGTCGTGGGTATGATGGAACCCTCCTCAAGTGTCTGGACGAGACCAAATCCCATACTACACTAATGAAAGTACATAGTGGTGTTTGTGGGGCCCATTTAAATGGTAAGGCCTTAGCTAAAATGATCCTTCGAGCTGGATATTATTGTCCCATGCTGGAACATGACGCCTATGAGTTTGTGAAGAAATTCCTCCCATGTCAGTAACATGCAAATCTGATTCAAATTCTGGCACAAGACCTCCAACCTCTTCTAGCACCATGGCCCTTCTCTTAGTGGGGTTTTGACTTGATCGACAAGATATACCCACCATCCTATAATGGCCACACCTTCATTATTACCACCACTAAGTACTTCACCAAGTGGGTGGAAGCAATGCCACTCACACAAATCACTGGTACTCAAATTTCAAAATTTATCCTCTATCATATTCTATGAAGATATGGTATCCCATCCACCATCCTCTCCGATAATGGAAAGCCTTTCAAAAACTAGGCCATGAAACACCTTTGTGACACCTTTCATATTCAACATTTTTGGTCAACACCTTATTACCCCCAAGGTAATGGCCAGGAAAAAGTTACCAACAAGACTCTAATCCGAATCCTCAAAAAGGTCATCAATAATACTAGTTGAGATTGGCACATTCATATTCATCCCACCCTCTGGGCGTATCGCACTTCCATCCATACCCCTACCAGCACCACCCCATATTCCCTTGTATATGGTGTCAAGGAAATCTTTCTGATCGAATTCAAGATCCCATCATTAAGGATTTCTCTAAAGAACCTTATCAGTGAGGAAGGCACTCATATTGCAAGGCTTGCCCAGTTGGAATTACTTGATGAAAGACGGATCAAAGGATATGATCATCTTCAGGCCTATCAAAACCGTCTCAAATGCAGCTACAACAAGAAGGTTCGCCCTCGTCAATTCAATGTTGGTGACCTTGTCCTTAAAGAGAACCAATGCACCCAGCAGGACCAAGATAAGAAAGGAAAGTTTGAAGCCAACTAGTTGGGTCCCTATATCATCACCGCAAAGTATGGATCTGGGGCATACATACTTTCCACCCTTGAAGGAGATCCCCTAGAAGAGTCTATTAACATCATGCATTTGAAAAGGTTTTATACCTAAGTCCACCTGGTGGCCCTATCCGCACAAAATCCAAAAAATCCAAAAAAAGTAGAAAAAATTCAAAAAAGTAGAAAATTGTCAAAAAAAAAAGCACAAAATGGAAAAATACAAAAAAAAAAAGAAAAATCCCACAATAGTAAAGAGAAATAAAATCATCTTATGGTGAAAACCACCCTTGGTGGCACCTTGGATAAGTACGAGTGGTGAAAACCTTGTAACAAGCATCATCTGTAGTGGGCTTTATCATTATCTACCTTGCATCATAGTTACTTTATCATTTCATCCATCTTATCCTAACACCCTCTCCCATCCCATCCTAGGCCACTTGGTATATATTGATTGAGAATTGGATGATCCACATTGGCTATCCATCATCCTGAGATTTTTATCCCAATATGAGCTCGTGTCTTTTGTCCATTTATCAATCAATTTGTGTCATCATCTAGGCCTCATCCTGTCACGTCAGTCTTTTCATCCTTCGTCGAACTACGTTGCCCCTACACTTTCACATAGCAAAGGTTGATCATTTGATCTACCCCCAGGGCATTTTGACCATCCCGTGATGGTCATCCATTATATGTCTTCATCGCCTCCTTTTCGCTTTTATCCATAGTCAGTTGTTGTTTGTCTTTTCCGAACTACATTGCCCCTGCGCTTTCACGTAGGCAAGGTGGATCTTTTGATCCATCCCCGGGGCTTTTCCTTTCCTTTTTTTTTCTCTCTACTTTTTTTTGCTGTCATCTCTTTAGTCTCCATTAATCGTCTTTCCACTTTTATCCATGGTCTGTTATTGAGCTACGAGGGCTATGCACTTTCAAGTAGGAAAGACTAATCTTTGATCAACCCCTGAGCCCCTAGGTCTTTAGGGTGTGTCAGTCTTGTGTCAGTCTTTGTTTGGTCTCTTGTGTCGTATTGTCAAGAGTTCCTTTATCTAGCTAGTTCTTCACAAATAGGACCCTCTAGTGTCAAAAGATTTGGTTAATGACAAAAATACTACATCACCTAGGTCATCTTAGTTTAGTATCCATCATCGGTCTCACAGGATGCATCCTTCCTAACAAACCTTGTCAATCCCATCCACCCTTGTGATCCTATGGCAAAGGAAATTTGAATTTGATTATGATCTTTTAATGCTTTTGGATTTTGTTTATTGTTTGAGCTTCCTATTACAACTAGTCAAGGTCACCATAATCTATCATATTATGGTGTGTTTTGATGAGTTAATGTAGGGCCAATCTTTTGGTGGTTTATTGTTGTTGTCTACTGGGTCGTTCCCACGTAGTACCCACCAGGGTCTCCAAGATCCTGTGTTACGTTGTGGACATCCCTTTGTGCTTGTGGCCATCCCAATACCTAGCCCGACCAAGGTCTTTGTGACCTTGGGGTGTTGGGATAACCTTGTTTATGGTGTTTTTTTTATGCATTGGATGCTAACTTTCCTTGGTTTCATATACCCTGGTAGCTGGTGTCTTATGCTATAGCAAAAACCAATGCTCCAAAGATGGAAAATTGCATTCATGATTGCATTTCATTTCATTGCATGAATCCCTCATTCTTTCTTGTTCCTAACCCATGACTTGGGATTTCGGTTGTGCAAACTTAGATTCTTTCCCTTTATTTTCTTCTCAGGATACTAATGGTTCTTGACAGGTGCAGTATCATACCCACACCACACCTATCATCTACCCACATTCCCATGCAAGTCCTTATTGACATTTATGTTTACATTGCATTTCGTAGATAAGCCAATTTTCCATTCATATTGCATGTTGCATCATAGGTCCATTATATTTTATTCCATATGCATGATAGACTAATTAGCTTAAGCATCTTAGGTTCATTTTAATCCATACCTTTCCATATTAACATTTACACATTACATACATCACCACCTGCAAAACAAGTTGTTAGGCTCACAATAATTACATATCATAAACATACTATCTTACATCATAAACATTAGACATCACTCATACATCGTATACACAACGACATCAACATAAATAAATCACCATCAACATCATACATAATCAAATCATCCACATAAGCATAAATCATCCTACACATGTGCATACATTGCATGATCCATCATAAGAGCATAAAAATATAATCATATGCATAACATAAACCATCCATCACATAAACATGACGCATAGTGTCAATGAGGACTATCGCATATCATAATCAAAATAATACAATGTCCATCTCATGTCTAAAACATAATCAAATACATATCCATCATATATATCATCAAATAAAGTACACATCCAAGGATGTAGATCACATCTACTCCTTGTTGATATGTAATAAATCTCCATCTTGCACCTGTAAAAAAAAACCTGTATCCTGTCACTTGCTCTATGCCCGCTCTACTGTGAGCTGCCCACGTTTGATCTCTGAGGAGAATTGGGCACTGGCCCTCGACCTATGGGAGTCCCCTAATAATCATGGCTAGGAGTCCCCTGATAACCACCATAGCGAAGAGGAGTCGGCTGAAAGATGCTATACCCTTTGATACGTGTCCCTAATGACTGGGATGGTGTCGGCATCTGAGGTACCTTCCTAACAAAGCGCTTTGTGCGTTGCGCCAGATC